>MJUU01031969.1:2846-17731 GCA_002080025.1 Modiolus philippinarum | reverse complement strand
CGCACCTCCTCAGACATTTTCAAATTTTAAAAGAATCTGTGTGGCCGAGTGGTTTAGGTTGTTAGTTTACATGTAGAATCGCTGTAACCTATCACATCGCCTGCGCGTTGTTAATTCGCTTTAAGCTTTGGCATGCCATAAAACCGGTATAACCCAAGATACCCATTGAAATGCCTGTGCCAAGTCAGGACCATTTGGGTCGACAATTTTCCGATGGTTTCCGCCAAATTTGTCTTATTATCTCATGGATTTTAGTTCTTGACAACTCTATTATTACCCCCTTTTGTAAACACAAAAGGGTGCACTCGACAAGATCTGTTTCCAAGCTGATTGGTTTATGACATTTCTAACCTACTAAAGACATAACCAATCCATGATACGTGTTACTTCTCTAACCCTCAAACGTTAAATGATACTCTAGGACCAAGCAACAGAAAATGTCAGTCAGCTTCCACTTAACCATCACTAATACATAATGCAAGATCTTTATTAGCCTTAACTAACAATGGAAACATGCACAATGAATTTATAACAGGGTTCCCACAAGACCGGGAAAACGGGAAAAAGCCGGGAATTTCGTTTGAGGTGTTCCCGGCCGGGAAAAAACCGTGAAATTCCATAAAATTAGAAAAAGACCGGGAGAAAACCGTGAAATTTAATCGCCGAAGATTTGATTTTATTTTGGGTTAACTCCCTTCGATCATGTGATTTTTCGTTCCCAAAAAAGTTCGTACCCGGAACTTTCGATTCAATGTGTTTAGTATGAAAATAGAATCTAGGTACGAGTATTGATAGTGCCGAACTACTATAAAAAGTCATAGTCTGAATTGCGCTTAACATCACGAGTTAAACATTGCAATTAAGCGATGAAAAATCATTAACAAATTATGGGCGTTTCTCGAATATTATTTGTTTTTCTACTATTCAGCATGGCGATGCTCGATTATAGCTTCCTCACAATACGAACACTCTGATCAAATAATTGCTTGGGTCAGAACACCCGTGTAGAACATGTCCCAACTGATTCACTACATTTGTACTTCGTTTAAGCGAAAAAAAAACGTTAAAAATCTCAATAAATATTCGAAGTCGGTAATGCCTAGAATTGAAATTGCACAGTAGAATCTATTAATTATGTTATATTCACCGGAAAGTGATACACGCGTAGAGCAACAGATAAGCTGCGTATTTGCCAGATTACGCAATTAAAATAAATGAGAACCCAAGTTATTCTCTTTGACATGCGTCTAGTAACCAATTTAAAACACTTAACTCAAATATTTCTGCAACAATGAGTTTTCGACCAATTCTATCATGGAGAGTTGCGTAGTTTCACCCATTTGTAGCCAAATCTTCTTAGTGTTAGCAAAACCGGTAAATTGAACCGTGTCCCTGTCGTTTGATTTTTGGTGCCGGGTAACAGTGAACGATTTTGAGAGTAAAATGTCCCGAAAATTGAAACCGTCTTCGTAGAGGTGTTTATTACCACTACGGATTTTCAATTAAAAATACGCACAACGGATTCGCATTGCAGATATACGGTATATTCATTCAAACTGGAAATACAAGATACTTAGCAATCAGTGTTAAAACTTCTGATGGAAAAACAAAGTTGTGGTGGGTCTCGTTCAAAACAATGCTACATTAGGCATCTCCAGGTGGTGAGATGATGAATGCCCTATCTATGTAGGGTAGTTGGACCATAATACAGAAATAAACAATGAAAGGATATGGAGTACATGCAAAGGACATAACAAAGTATCTACAAGGGAAAGCCTGAAGACAAACTTTCAAAAAACAAAACGTCACTCTCTTTGAAGTATAAAAACCTCATATGTGCTTCTCGTACACAGAAGACCCATTAAGGGAGGGGTTATAAAAACAGCTATTTTCCCGCCCCTACCCATTTCCCCCATTTTCCATTGGCAGTCATAACTCGATGCCCATGGCATGAAAAAGAAAAGAAATGGGGTAAATGGCAAGGAGACAACATCCCATAACTCTTTCTTTAAGTCTTTCTACTTTTACTAATATTTTATTTGGATTGATGTATTTGACCCCTCCTTAATATCTCGTAGAAGTGCAGACTCACTAAGAACAGCATGGAAGGCTTAATTTCCTGCCCCTACCCATTTCCTCTGTTTTCAAGTGTCGGTGGGGTTGACAGGATACTAGTAAAATATGGAATTCCTAACCGACAAACTGTGTGGAGAAAAAACACACCTAATGCAGTAGATAGAACTCTCCTATATTTCATGAACAAGAGCATATACACAAGCGGTCCTATGGGAGGCTAAATTTCCTGTCCCTACCCATTTCCTTTTTTTCCATTCTTTGTAAAATTTTGTTGCCCCGATTGCCCATTCCTTCTTTATATCTTTCTTCTATTACTTGTGACTTTTTCAATTGGTAAGCTTGTTCTCTTCCTTGCATAGCTGAAAAGTTGCTAACTGTACCTAACAGTCTAATTAATCAATCAATCAAAACAATGAAGTAAAAAGAAAGCTGGATAAAATTGATATGATCTTCACCATGGCAAAACATCAAAAAATGACGTTACCAATTTATATGCATGGACGATGATCGATCTTTTTCAATAACGCATGATTAAAATTTATTACTTGCAATTGATCCTTTTGATAGATGACGACTATTTTTAATAATAATATCACATGTATATTTTCTTTTCTAATATAAAAACCCAATATACTACTGCACCTCATTTTAACTGTAAGGGTTGAACATATATGGCTTTACCTGGAAAAATTTTTATAACCCAATTGATGACAAAAGTAAGAGTGAAATTACCCAATTAGTCAATTCTTATCTGGAGCTGTGGACACGGTAATAATTAAATACACGAGCCTATCTAAAATACAAGTTTGATTGATTGATTGATTGATTGATGTTTTACGCCAACTTCAGCAATATTTCAGCTATACAAGTTTGATGAAAATGTATATCCGCTTGTCAATTCAGTGTTTGAATTTAATTTGGAGATCAATAGTTCAAAAGAAAAAAATAGTTTTTCACAATTTAAGGAATCTGAACGTTTTTCCCATTATCCGTGCTTGCAGAAGAAACTAAATACGTTTCCAGCATGTTTTTATGTAAACTTTAAGGTAAAATATATTACACAATGTATGAAAAATAAATTCTTTATAATCTCCCAATGAGTGAAGGGTTGTTACAGTAAATATCACGATCATTTAAATTTTGACCTCCATATTGAATGTTCTGTCCTTGTTCTATGCAATTGGATTATCAATGTTTCATAGAACAGATAGAACATGTCCTGAAAGGGATAATTGAGCTCCGCCCATGAGACTTTAAACAAGGAGAGATTACATGTACTTCATAGTAAGTTCAAAGAGACAGTCTCTTAGTGCTAGTTTGACTAGATTTTCTCATGCAGAAGCAATGAGTTTGTTCAGGCAAAGGACCTTGAAAATTATAGGAAAGACCTTGAAAACTCCTTGAAAAGTCCTTGAATTTGATTACAATAATGTTGTGGGAACCCTGTTATAAAAACCGTAGTTGAAGTAATGAAGCGCCATGATTCACAGAAAATGTTCAATATATCTGCAGATTTAAGCATGTGTGCAAACCAAGAGTAGTAGGGAGTGAGGTGTTTTAGCCTCCCCCTCCCCTGAAAAACCCCACGATATCCCATGACTCACGTGACTCGGATCATCTGACCTAATATGATAAGGACGCGTAATCCATGACACGCGTACCATGATCCATACTAACAGTATGACTCAGACAGCTAATCTAATAGATCTCAGACCCATGACTTATGCAACTGATTGTTTGCGATACGGCCGACAGGATGATGAGGCCTACACGATGTTATCGGAAGTGAAAATGGCCTTACCATATAAGGTAGCATGTGACCATATATGGAAAGCATGACCAAATATGGAAAACGCATTGTTTTCGTTTGTACAATCGATATAAACTTGAATGACCATATTTGGATTTAGGATGGGGCATCAGGTGACCATATACGGAAGACATGCCCAAATATGGAAACCGCATTATTTTCATTCTGGAATCGATTTCGACCACATGACCATATTTGGAAAAGGGGTCGACCATATATGGAAGACACGTCCAAATATGGTAAACGTTTTATTTTTGCTCGGGAATCGATGTAGACCTATATGACCATATTTGGAAGTGGGGTTGGACATCACGTGACCATATTTGGAAAAAAGGAAGTAAGTGGTAGGGAGGACGGTAAAACAAATGTGGAAATCATTAGCAAGGGAGATAAATCTATGATTGTATCGATGAGGTAAGTGTAGAACGGGATTCAACCCTGTGCGGAAGATCAGCGCAGATCGGGAGATAACTCTAGTAGTGAAATGAGAGAGAGAGAGTGGCTTCGGACAACAACGACGTGTTCTTGTTATTCACATATTTTATTGTCACAAAAAAATAAACACAGATTTAATCGCTTTATTATCACGAGTTCATCGTTTATTGTTTATTGTCATTTGTAAATGTCTTTCAGCTCGACCTGAACGGTCTTCGGATCCCTGGCTGAGAGTTCGTTTACCACGTCTTCTATGGTAAAGTTTTAGTTTCAGCCAACACCACCACAGCCACCATCTCCACCACCACTACCACCACCTCCACCACAACCACCACCAAAGCCACCAGAGCCACCACCATCACCACCACCACAGCACCACTAACATCACCACCACCACCACCGCCAAAGCTTTTAAGAGTAGTCGTACCGAAAGCCCGCTGTAACCATGGACGAGTTTTACTTATTCGTCAACAGTGCCGACTCGCTGCATCTTTTCCCCGAAAACAGGGGAGGGCAGTTCAGAATTCGTCTACCTCGATCGAATGCGATGAATGGCAGATGGGAATGTGCATTCTTGGAAATGACGTTTGTTCCGGCTTTGGAAAGTCCGACGCGGAGGGTGTACGTGTGTTGCGATGTGGTGAGAGACGAATCGTATGTCAGAGAAGTCTACCTTCCGCTGCTTCAATCCGTAGCCACGAGAACGAAGAAACGACGAAAGTGGTCTTCGAGAGTCCGATCTACCGCACGACGAGGGGAGGCGATTTGAACTTGTTGGAAATCACCCTGAGAGACGATCGTCTACGAATGTGCCGCTGCAAAGACGATTATGCTTGCTTCACTTTCGGAAAAAAGTTATAAGAGGAATCGAACCAGTCTCGGCATGAAGATGGAGTGTCCTACCTGTCATCGACAGTTTTCCAGGAGAGACGCCATGTTGAGACATCGTCGAAATAAACATGGATTTGGGGTAATGCAACCACCACCACCACGATCACAGAAGATTGTAAGTCCACCACCACTCTCACCAACACCACCTCCACGATCACAGAAGATTGTAAGTCCACCACCACCACCACCACCACAGAAGATGGAATAAGAAAAAGAAGGGAAACGGGGAATGTGTCAAAGAGACAACGACCCTAAGGGGAGCAATAACAACTCAAAGCCAAGTCCACCAACACCACCATCACCACCGAAGATGAAAAGTCCAACACCACCATCACAGACGATGGAAAGTCCACAACAACCGCAGGAGATGGAAAGCAGTTTCCAGTTTCGACTCCCGTTCACCATGATCGTCTCCGGTCCGACCTGCGGCAGGACGTATTTCTTGAAAGAAATCTTACGGACAGCCCGGGTGTCCCGGTCCCGGAGAGGATCGTCTGGCTGTACAAGCGTTGGCAACCCCTTTACGACGAGATCCAAACAGTGGTAGCTCTAATAGCGGAATTCGTTCGCGGCATCCCGTCCGATTTGAACGCGAATCACTACTTCGACGCGGGGACCAGGAACGTGTTTGTGTTGGACGACCTGATGTCGACCTCGGTCAGGGATCCCCGCATCAACGACCTCTTCACGGAAGGATTACATCATCGGAACCTGTCCGTGGCCACCGTGAATCAGAATCTGTATTTCGGCAAGGACCCGACCCAGAGTTGAAACTGCCACTACCTCGTTCTCTTCGACAATCCCGTCAATCGCCAATCCGTCGCCACGCTGGGAAGGCAGATGTATTCGAACCACAGACATCTATTGGTGCAGAGGTTCGAAGAGGCCACGAAGAAACCTTACGGATACCTGGTGGTCGCCCTGAAGCCCGGTACGCCCGAACATGTGAGACTACGTAGCGACATCTGGGGCGGAGGCGAAGACAACGGAAGTGAGGCCATGGAAGATGACGAGGATTCATTCGTAGAAGACGGAAGTGAAACGGACCTGATGGCTTGTTTCAGATGCAAATTGGTATTCGCACACGAGTTGGGACTCGAGAACCATCGACGGAGGGGTTGCTACGACGAACCGCTCGCCAAACTATGCAGGAGGGATGACGACGAGGCCAAAGGCACCTACGGATACGAACTGGAATGTTTTCTCCAAGGCCTGCCGGCGACGGTGTCTTGCGCGGACGAACTTCCGGTCCACGTCTCGGACAGACCGCGCAGTTTTGTAGTCAACACCGACACTTGCGACCGCCGAGGCACGCACTGGGTGGTGTTCCACTTCCCAAAGGACGGACCCGCGGAATTCTTCGATTCGTTCGGAAGAGCACCGGAAACGTACCACCCACGTTTTGCGGACGTGTTGGTCGCCAACGGTCCCCAGTACTTGATAAACAACGTGCAAATGCAACCGGAAGACGGCGACTCCTGTGGACTGTACTGCGTGCACTTTGTAAAGTGCAGGTACTGGAACTTTACGATGGAAGACGTGATGAACGAACTCTCCGCCAGGGATCCGAAGACCGTTGAAGCCGAGCTGAAAGACATTTACAAATGACAATAAACGATGAACTCGTGATAATAAAACGATGAATCTGTGTTTATTTTTTGTGACAATAAAATATGTGAATAACAAGAACACGTCGTTGTTGTCCGACGCAACTCTCTCTCATTTCACTACTAGAGTTATCTCCCGATCTGCGCTGATCTTCCGTACAGGGTTGTTTCCCGTTCTATATTTACCTCATCGATACAATATAGATTTATCTCCCTTGCTAATGATTTCTACATTTGTTTTACCGTACTCCCTACCACTTAGTTCCTTTTTTCCAAATATGGTCACGTGATGTCCCATTCCACTTCCAAATATGGTCATATAGGTCTACATCGATTCCCGAGCAAAAATAAAACGTTTACCATATTTGGACGTCTCGTCCATATATGGTAAACCCCTTTTCCAAATATGGTCATATAGGTCCAAATCGATTCCCGAGCAAAAATAAAACGTTTACCATATTTGGACGTGTCTTCCATATATGGTCGACCCCTTTTCCAAATATGGTCATGTGGTCGAAATCGATTCCAGAGTGAAAATAATGCGGTTTCCGTATTTGGGCATTTCTTCCGTATATGGTCACCTGATGCCCATCCCAAATCCAAATGTGGTCATTCAAGTTTATATCGATTGTACAAACGAAAACAATGCGTTTTCCATATTTGGTCATGCTTTCCATATATGGTCACATGCCCCTCGGGTTTACCTTATATTGTAACGCCATTTTCACTTCCGATAACATCGTGTAGGCCTCATCATCCTGTCGGCCGTACTGCAAACATCCAGTCGCATGAGTCATGGGTCTGAGTCATAGGGGAACGCGTCTATTAGATTAGCTGAGTCATACGGTTAGTATGAATCATGGTACGCGTGTCATGGATTACGCGTCTTCATTATATTAGCTCAGATGGTCCGAGTCACGTGAGTCATGGAATTTCTGGACGTCAGATAGGGGTGAGGTTACCTTATTTGGCTCCCTCCCTGCCTCCCTTGGATTTTGGGATGACTAAAACCCCTCACTCCCTAATACTACCAAGATTAGAACAAGTATACAAAAAACTTGCCGCTTTTCAGCTTTTAATTATATTACTTTAATAAAAACATTGTCTTTCGGATTACAGAGACTAGTGCAGAAAAAAAGACTCCGTTATTAAAACTTTTGCTTGAGTTTTCAACAACCACCGTACATACCTGATTAATCTGTAAACTATATAACCTATACCAAGTATAAATGCATTCAAAGTACGAAGTAAAAATAATTTATGACAGAATGCGTACGGTGTGACATAAAATAATATATAAAATTTCCAATGCTAACTACAAAAGGTGATTTTTCAAATTAATCTTTGTATATTCCTTCAAAGTTAATACGAAATATTTAAAATTAAACATTATACAATTCAATGTTATAAACATAAAAATATTTAAAGTCCAAGTTCCAGTGAAATGTAAAAATAAACAATAATTTAAGGGCAGATAAAGCTGTCTCTTTGATCATCAAGGCCAGGCTCGCCGTCACAAATGCACTGCATCTCTTTTTGTGTCGCCTTCACACGTAGTGTGTGGCGACATATAGGGATCACTTTAGTCGTCTTTTGGCGTCGATCGTCGGCGTCGTCGTCGTTGTTGTCCGTCCCACTGTAATACTTTTCTCAGCAACTGCAATATACAACCACTTGAAATTTTGTACTTCCTGTTTACCAACTTGGAAAATTTGTCAACAAGTACGGTCAATGATAAAGATTTTTGTAACATTTTTCTCAGCGACTACACATCATAGCCACTTGAAATTTTGTATGTGACTTTAGTATGGGGTCCCATATTGCGCTTATCGCGGACTTGGAGTATTTTCAACAAATACTGTCAATTGTGAAAATTTTCGTAACATTTTTTTCAGCAACCACTTATTACAGGCACTTGAAATTTTGTATGTGACCTTAATATGGTGTCCCATATTGCGCTTTTCAAATTCAGGTCTGTCGGACATCTACTTCCTGTTTACTGACTTTGAGTATTTTCAACAAATACTGTCAATGGTACAAATTTTCGTAACACTTTTCTCAGCAACTACAAATCACAGTAACTTGAAATTTTGTATGTGACTTTAGTATTTGGTTCCATAATGCGCTTATTGAATTCAGGTCTGTCAGACATCTACTTCCTGTTTACCGACTTTGAGTATTTTCAACAAATATGATCAATGGTACAAGTTTTCGTAACACTTCTAAGCAACTAAAATTTACAGCCACTTGAAAATGTGTATGTGGCTTAAGTATGGGGTTCCATATTGTGCTTATCGAATTCATTTCTGTCTGACATCTACTTCCTGTTTACCAACTTGGAATATTTTCAACAAACTTTTCTAAGTTTATTCAATTGGTTAAACTTGAACTCCTTAAAAACTGTAAGTCATATTCCAACCAAAATTTCACCTGATACTTAAAATTGCAATTTTACAGATTTTAGAGGTTCACTGATCAAAAATAGCTCAAATGTTAATTTGGTTTGTTAATCTGCAAGACCTTCAAAATGACAATTTATATTCTAAACAAATTTACATGATATGTTTTTCTATTGGTCCAGACATACACATGATACTTAGAATTTTGATTTTACAGATTGTAGAGGTAGAATTTTGAATTTACAGATTGTAGAGGTTAACTGAGCCAAAAATGGCTCTTTTAAAGCGAAGGCAACACAAGTGTTCCATGGAACACCCATCAATTTTATTTTAAATAGATACTACTTGTGATAGACTGTTAGGACTGAAGACTTAAAACACCAATACATCAGGAGAACTTCATCTTTCTTCAAGAAACATGAATTAATTGCCAATATTGCAATCAGTTACCATGTCGGAATCGCGGATCGGTTTTTGATATTTGTTGTAGAAACGTTTTGCGGCATGACGATTACAAATGCATACATGAGTGTCATACTATCATAGCACCATTTACTAGTTGACCCGAGACTTAACGATCCAACAGGAAGTTTGCCCAAAGTTATAGCCGCTTCTCGAGAGAAGCGGCAATTAACCCAATACAAACATGTGACTATTAGCTTAGCATGGTATTGTATCCACGTACCAATTATTTACATATGTGAAACAGTTTCACGGAAAAATATCCGACAACAACCACAAACTGATTGTTCTTCTGATGGGTGTTTTTCAATTGCATATGCATTCTCTTATTTATGTGGAAGAGCTCCAGAGATGGAACTTTATGTGCAAACCAGGATGTGTGACCATCTGAAACATTGTATCAAGCATTAAACTGTAATTGGATTTCCTGTTGCTACTAATCACTCAACGCTTACAAAAGGAGAGAAAGGGCGACTTCTAAGAAAGATAAAAGAAGTATGCTTTCTAAGACCTCTAAAAGCAACGAGAACGAGTTGCGAAAACAGAAAGGTAGAGAAGATCCAAATCTTCGGATAAAAGAGGCAGGTCAAAGGAGAAATAAGAGGGAAAGCCAAGATTTTTTGAAAAAGTGAAGCAGGTAAAAAGAGAGAAAAGGGGGGAAATCCAGATTCTCGAAAAAAAAATGAGGTTGATTCCAAGAGAAAAAACGTCAAAGTGTTCGGAAAAATGAAGCTAATTTTAAAAGAAACAAGAGAAAAAACGGAATATGCGGCAAAATGAGGCTTATGTCGAGAGAAACAAGAGGCAAAACCTAGATTTTCGGGAAAATTAGGCAGATTTCAAGAAAAACAAAACTCAGATTTTCGAGAAAAAATTTAGGCTGATTTCAAGCTTACCCCTCCGGAGCACCTGATGACACTCCTGTTTTTTAATGGGTTCACACTGTTAGTGCCTTATTTTAGTGACGTATGTCTTATGTACTGCTTGTTTCGTCTTCGTCATTTTCGTTCTCTGTCTGTATGTAATCCTTATATTACCATGCATTCTGGATATACGATTTTTGGCTCTTGCTTCGGTATTCATATGGAAATTTATTTATTCAAGAGAAACAATAGGAAACATACAAATATTTCAATTTGTGAAAATACTAGAAAAAATTTATAATACTAACATAATCAATTTGTTGAACTTTAAACTGCCAACGACCGGAAAAAAGATGGAGGAAAGGTCCATTAGTCATCCAGGGAGAAAGATTACGAGCGAAGTATTGCAGAATTAGAAAACTAGAACAATCCATGATTTCGCAAGCAGTAGCTACAAATGGCAGGAAAACTAGATTTCATTATACTCTGTCTAACATGCTGGCGATTACCATTGTACCTGTTGTGAACAATTTTCTTCTGTCTGTTTTGAAGGTTCCGTCATTAAATATCTCTGTCGATCTTCGAGCAAGTGCATAAAAAAGGATCTATGAGTTTTGATGGAACAGAATGGATTTTCCATACTTGTGTTAACTTCCTTAAGAAGAAAAGACTCTGACGATAAAGAAAAGCCAACAGCACAAGCTTTCCGAAAGGGCCAAAAGAATTGCTTACATCCGCTGGAAGAAAGGTTAGTTTTTCCTTTGAATGTTTTTATCCAAATACGAGATCTGCCTCGTTGAGGTCAAGTGTGTGTATGTGATAAATGTCCCGGCTGGCAACATCAAAACTGTACAGACACTGCCCACAAAGAATGGGGGAGACCGATACAATACCATTCCAGTTATAACGGAGATTAATGTGTATATGACCCATTATATGTATGAGAAAGCGAGACCAAATAAATGTATGAAAGCAGTAAAGCATCTCGTGCAGAAACCAGTGTTCCAGAAATATATCACAGATGGAATAGATGAAAATTGGCAGCAAAATATTAAACAGCTTCAAGGGTCGGATTAAAATAATTTTGTTAGTTCGGAAAATATCCCAGAGGAAATAACACCAACCACAAGTAATGGAAATGGGGGTCTAAACTCAGAAATATATCAATCAGCAAATAAACTCTTTGTCAATGAACCATCATGTTGCAGCACAATAACTGGACAAAACATTAGACTAGATAAGGTGGAACAAACTGGTAAAGAAGGATACTCCAGAAAATAATTTAGATGCGTAGTCGGAGGGCGGAGCGGAAAATACGAATGTTTTTAGTTAAATTAATACAATGTTGTTTGAGAATCCAACTGAAATGGACGGACAGCATACCATTGCAATTGCACCCAGTGAAGGTAATATAATACCTATCAGAATATTTACCAAAAGCGTTGAAGAGCTATTTTTCCATATATTTTCTGTCATGAATTAAGTCCATCAAGCAAAGACCGAGAAGTTCCCATTAGGTATTACGAAATTTAAAAATAAGAATTAAAATGATCAAAGAGGGTCTGCATCTCTAAGAAATTTGTTTTCAAACTCTGAAATTACAGCTAAAACAAATTAAAGATACAGTTTGGCTATCTGTGCTGAGAATTAAAACAAAGGGAAAATGCATAGCAAAAGATGTTAGAGGTCCAGATGTGGTCATCAAAATAATGAAACTTGATGAAAGGTACAAAATATTCAAGACGCTGTGTGGATCAACTCCACGCTGGGAAAAGGAAAACACTTAGAAGTTTCTATTTGCCTTGCTAAGGCAGCTCGGATTGCAACAATATAATTCTCTCCGCTGCTGAAACTCATTGGACACTACTGCAAAAATCACTTTCGAGAATCGTTACCAAGAAAGAACTTACAGACGAAGAAGTAACCGAGTCATCATGGAACTCCAAACAAATATTAACTAGATCGGATCCTGTAACAATCCCACCAAAATATCAAAATCTGTTTTCTACCGCATTGAGTTTTAGCAGCGGGTTTCACCTCATATACATGGATTATTATGGAAAGACAATGCTCTTCAGTTTGGGAAAGATAATGCAGGAAGGGTTTAAGAATTTATTTCAAGCACGTCAATACATTTTTGTAGATACTGATCCGCTTGGCAAGTATCAAAAACATAGACATTCTTTTTATTGTCTAGAAAACTAAAACAAGCAGTGTAGATTTATATTCTCCCTTCTATTTATGCTATCTACACAAATACTGGAACATGTCAAATTTGTTAACAGCAATGCAGGCGAAACGCGTCTTTCATGGAAGACTGACAATTTATTTCCTAGAACTGTAAAACTGTGGCACAGCATACCCTTCAGTTAGCAACTATTTAATTTGTAGGGGTTGCTTGGAAGGAACATCTGATCCCTGGTATCTTTCAGTTTTAATGCAATCTTTGAGCCTGACTTTTTTTCCCCTCGTTGGAGACAATCCTGTCTTTTTTGTCCATTCCAGAGATTTTTCCCAATATATGTCATCCTGGTAATTTTTTCCCAACTAGCTCCCTCCTAGCTGTCTTTATATTATTCTTCATCAAATTTCCAACCCTGGAAATTCATTTTTTTTTCACAGACACTTGTCAAGATTATATTTTCATTTTCAAATGGATTATTGATTGTATAGATTTGCAGTTTTTCTATCACTTTCAAAATTGATTTTTAGCCCACCTGATTTGACTAACCATTACAATGTTTCTATTTCACATCTTTGGGTAGATCTAGAGTTTGTTACCGGATTGACTAACACCGACTGTGACAAAACCTGGCTTTTCACTGGCAGTGTGACAGGTGTGACAGGTGGAGCAGATCATGCTTACCCTTATGGAGCACCTGATGATACTTCAGTTTTATAGGGGTTCACACTGCTATAGTGCTTTAGTTTTTTTGCGTTCTTGTTCATTTTTGTTTATTTGTTTTGTCTTTGTCATACTGTCTCAATTCGTATTGTGAATTGCCGTGATTTTGGATTAATGATGTTAGAATTCCCCTTTTCCTCGTTCTTGCTTCGGTATTCGTTCCCGATCAAACCAAAAAAAAACATGGCCGCCCACGCGGAACGGCTATGGGAAAAAACATCATTTTAAGCAACTCCTCTGAAACCACTTAAGAATTAATTTTTTGAAGTTTCATTGGGGTATAAAAGTGTTGACCGAAGCATATTTTTAATGAAGCGCGGTAGCGCTTCATGTTGAAAATGTGCGCTCGGTCAACACTTTCATAATTTCCATGAAACTTCAAAATATTGCATTCAATACTAATAATTACATTTTAAAACCAAATCATAAAAAACAAATTTTCTAAAAAGTTAGTACGTCATGTACAATGTGATTCTTTTTTTTTTTACTAATTCGACCGCCACGTGATCATATGATCAAATGTGTCTCATGGGAATTGCAACTTCATATTGATATGCCACGTAAGCGATGTTCACCTATCAAATTGACGGAATTCAAATGAATATTCATGAAATGTAATTATTGAAGTAAATTGAACAAAACCCAAGGTCTTTACAAAGATTGTGCATTTCTTTCCGGTCAGGCGAAAAACATGGCTGCCAGCGCGAAACTTTTATTTAACATTTGACCATGTGTAAAAAACATCACTTTCTTTAACTCTTCTGAGACCATGGAAACTGCTGAAGCAAATTCAAGAACACTTCACAGGAATGCTGTACCTAAGGTCCTTAACAAAGGTAGCTCATTTCGTGCCGATCCGACGAAAAACATGGCTGCCAGCGCGGAACTTATATTTCACATTGGCCCGGCTATAGGCAAAACATCATCTGAAACTGCTGAACCAAATTAAAAAAAAAAACTTTACAGGGTAATGATGTATGGAATGTCCTTTGCTCATTTCGTCCCGATCTGACAATAGTCATTGTAACCAGAACTGAACTTATATTTGACATTGGACACTATGGGGAAGCATAATTTTCGTCAACTCCTCTGAAACCATTGTACAGATTGTCCTTTACAAAGATTGCTCATTTCGTTCCGATGCTACTGTGGCCTGCTATTTGGTCATTTTCAAGGGGGTAAGCGCGTTACAACAGATGATGCAGATTATTTCCCATGCAAAGATATAAACGACATATTTCTATACAAGACATTATAACATTCCATTAAATTGATTAAGCATTGCATACTTAATGAAATGGTAAAAAGAAATATATGGGTCCTTGTGTTTTACGGAGGTAGACGACATTGAAAATTTGGCGGGAAATGGGTTTCACGCTTAATTAAGTCGCTCAAACGAAGTTTGGCGACTTATTGTTTTTGCTCCGTTTCTTATTA
>MJUU01031965.1:0-18724 GCA_002080025.1 Modiolus philippinarum | reverse complement strand
TTGAAAAAGGGGGAAAAGGGGGAATAATGAAAGAACATTCCGGACTTCTGGTTAACAACTGGGGCTACGCCCACTTCCGGTGGCGCATGTACACTAGTAAGGTCATACATGACCCCTGCGGGGTCATGCACTCTTTCAACCCACCATTTCCGGTTAACCTGGCTACTTACAGAAGATAAAAACCTACTTCCGGTATACACATGGGGCTACGCCCACTTCTGGTCGGGCGTGCGCGCTGTAGTAAGGTCAACCGTGACCCTTGCAGGGTCTTGCCCTCTTTCAACACGTCATTTCCTATCACCATGGCCGATTAGGGCTTCAATTCAGACCATTTCCGGTCTACACCATGGGGCTACGCCCACTTCCGGTCGCGCGTGCGCGCTCCACTAAAGTTATTTAACACCCTTGCAGGGCCACGTGTTGTTCCAACACGTCATTTCCGGTTAATATGGCTACTTATAGTAGTTATACACCTACTTCCGGTTGCGCATGCGCAATGTTAACATGTTATACATCGGTCACGTGACTTCCGCTTCCGGTCACGTGACTTCCGGTCTACGTCACTTCCGGTGACGTCATTTCCGGCTCCACCACGCTCCACCACCACAAATGCGCGGTGAAAACCTCCTATATACTACTTGCGTGTAAACCTGTATTTCATCAAAGGATACTTTTCCTTGGTTTTATTGGTTTTTTATAAAACAATGTTGATTTACAAACTAATACTAGTACAACAAATTGTTTTGTATCGACAGAGGCCTTATGAATGGTATTTTTGATTCGTGATTTTAGTTTATCATAAAGAAGCGTGGTATACAGTGTGGAAAAATCAAATGTTTTCAGAGATCATATTTGAGAAAATGAATTGGACTTCAGATTTTCTAATAAATTCTTCGAATTTATAAGTATCCACATGCGATTTATGTCACTTCGGTCATAAATAGTTTCACAGTTTGCTTGATGCCTATCCTTGACTGCAGACAAAGTTTCAGGTAGTTAAACAGACAATTCAGTAGTTGAGCAAGATGAAGATCCTGAGATGTATCTTTTCTTTTCAAGGAGAAAGTGAATGACCTGTAATTGGACAGGACGAAAGATCCCCCCGCCAGCTATGTCGCCCGAAGTGTATATCATCGACGGCTAACGAAGAATGCATTCATGCTATCATCCCAAATTCATCATGCATACCCGGCACCTGAATCGGTTTTCAGGGGCTTTGGCTGCAGAGCTGCCGGGCGCGTCTCCAGGTGGTGGATAGGAGAGTGTCCCGTCTATGCGGGGTAATCAGGTCATAATACGGAAAGCCTGACCAACCATTGTAGCCAAACTGTGTGGAGAAACGCCACGCTCCATGCAGTATAAATACCCCTATACCTCTATATTTCTCTAAAGAGAGCAGACGTATAGGGTGTCGTATACAAGGCTAAATTTCCTGCCCCTACCCATTTCTCCTCTTTTCCAGTGGCAATCAAAAGTCGTTCCCCCGGTTGTCTCTTTCTCCTTTATTTCTTTCTTCTTTTACTTAATATTTTTTAATTGATTAACTTGTTCTCGTCCTGATATAGCTGAAATATTGCTCACTGGACGTTAAACTACTAACTAATTAATCAATCATCATGCATACTAGTATTGTTGATTAGGCACATGTCAGTAAGCTGGAGTAGACTTTGACCATTTTACCTAACCGAGTCGCTTATGTGTAAGATGTAGATCAAAGACACCATCCGAAGCATGTTTTCCAGCTGTCATTCCAAAATACCTCATGGATTCTAATATGGTTGATATGGAACATGTCATAAAGCGGATAATGACTAACTATTCTACCAAACATAGTCGCTCATGTGTAAAAAGTTACAGCATCCGAAGCATGTATTACAATTGTCATCCCAGAAAATGCATCATAAATACCATTATTAACTGATGACTTAAAATACAGTGTAATTTGCCCAATTAATATAACCGGAAGTTTTTGGCACATAGAATTTATACAGGGCAAATGCCCTGTAAAGAAATTTATACAGGGCAGATGCCCTGTATTAAAATTAATACAGGGCAAATGCCCTGTATAAATGAATCGGCCATATTGGTTTAGTTACACTCTGATTTCTGTGTCTTTCTCGAATATGTTAAGTTTTTTCCTTTTGTCTATTGATTTATTACTGAGAGTGAGAATAAAAAATGAACACAGCACAACCCAGAAGATTTCCTTTGATAACGTTCCAAATATTACACTGTGCTATACAGTTATGTAGTACTTGTCAGCAGAAAAATAGTACTCGTCAGCCGCATCCCGTTTCAGCTTGTACGACTGACACCACACCAGATCAAGGGGATTTGTATTCAATTTTTTTTTTTCTGCAAAAAGATGAAAATTCAATAGAAATCTTTTATATATTGCCTTGACTTTGTAATATCGAAATTTGCATCCTGTAATTAAGATTGATTAAGATAATGCATGGAATCTTAAGTCATCAGTTAATAAAGGTGTCATAAAATGGGTATTTTCATATTAATCCTGTATAATGTCCTCGTACAGTCATATTGGGTTTCGATCACCTGTATTACCCTCGGCTTCGCCTCGGGCCAATACAGGTGACCTCAACCCAATACGACTGTACTTGGACATTATACAGGATTAATATGAAAATACCCATTTAATAACACTATAATATAGTTGATATGGGATATGTCATTTAGCGGGAATTAACTTGAAAAAAAATAAACTATTTTCCTAACAGGGTCGCTCATACGTAAAATGTATCCTCTCATAATGCAGATCGACCTAACGACAAACAACGGTTTAACTGTGACCTACAATACGAAATAAAACGCGACAGACTAAGTAAAACAATGCAACGGACGAATAGAAAAGAAGATATGTTAAAATTCAGGAGACAAGGAAATAAAGTTAATAACATGAAAAAATATGCCAGAGCTGCATTCTTCAGGAACATAAATGGACATCTTGACAATTATTCAAAATCGGATTCAAAAGCATACTGGAAATTGATAAAACAGCTAACTGCTTTCAAACTCTAGTCAGACTTGAAATGCAACCCCAATTGAATACTAAGAATAATCCCTTAATTTATGCTGACCTTGACAAAGCAGAGCAGGGTTCTCCATAGGCGGTTATAGCCGGCTTTCCCGACCAGCTATATTTTTAAGCCGACCAGCTTTCAAATTTGAAAGCCGGCCGGCAAAATCGGATATTTTACAGATCCTTATTCATATGATACGTAATATTTGTCAATGATAAAATAATTACAGGTAATTTGTCAATGATAAAAGAATTACAGGTAATTAACATAGTGTACATGGTGTAAGATCATAGCCTCCAGGAACAATGCCTTAATTAACCTTAATTATTTCCGGTTGTCACTGTTCAGTTTGTTTACCTATGCACGTGGTCAAATTGATATGTGACATGTGCAAACCTAATTAAGGAATAGAGAACATATAGTACATTAATAAGGAAGAGAAGACTGTGATATTTGTATATAAATATAGCCCTAAAATTCACAAATCAAGATTGAAAGCAAGCCTAGCTTAATCAAATTTTCACATGGATCAATAACGTAAATAACATGTTGAGTTACGTCCCCTTGTAATGTGATAAAAATATGCATTTAGGACCTCTTGAATGATATTTTTCAAGAAAAATTGCATACAAATGCTTAAAGAATAAATAGTTTTACACTTTTTAAGACTTTATATTGAATTTTAGTGATAACTCTTCAAAACGTTGCAAATTCAAAATTTTTATTATACTAATCTGACAAAAAATCAAAATAATTATAAATTAATTAAGAAATAAAACATGGCCGCCATACTATATTGTCATTATAACATGGGCTTGAGTTGTTTTTGCAAATATTCTATCCCGAGCGTTAGCGAGGGGTAAAATATGCAAAAACAACGAAAGCCCATGTTATAATGACAATATAGTATTTGGCGGGTATGATTTATTTCGATTCTAATATGGAAATTTCACCCATTTTATATCCGAAGCGAGCAGCGACTATCTAATGGTTCCGTAACATTTTGATTTTGATAAACAAACTCCCTGACAAAAAACTTTCCACAAATACAATAAAAACTTACTTTTGTTTGATTTAATCGCTATTTAAACTGAAGAGAATGCCTCAAGTCCTCTTAATCTCCATTCCAACTTTCCAACCAACGCTGCTTACGAACCGGACATTACGATTTTATTTGTGACGTCACAAGCAAGAAAATTAAAGTTTGTCCCGAACATTGCCTTTTCAAGAAGTAAAAAATTCCATAATGAATTTTGAAAACAAATTTAATTAAAAATGTGTTAGTTGTTGGTAGATTTTGACAGTTAAAATGAAAAATATATTCAAAATATGCAACAGAAACTATGCATCTTTTGTGCATGTGCTAAGAGTGTTATATTGGTATTATAACACGACTCTATTTACAAAGCTAATACAGAAAGCCATATTAGAATTCGGTATTTATTTCTTTGTTCTTTCCATTTTGTGGTAAATGGCTGGAGTATATAATTGAGAACAAACCTCAGATTTGAAAAAAACTTGTGTAGATGTTTCAAGTGACATTATGATATTCAGTGAAGGATAACTGAAACACATTACAAGTAACCAATAGGATCTAAATGAAAAGTTTGCTGGGGTCATTGTACACTTACTTGATTTAAATTAATATGGAATATAGTGTTTCTAGAGCAAACAGCAAAAACACTGAAAAGCTCAATTTGGAATAAATTTGTTGTTAAATCTTAGTTTTTTAAGCAGGGTTGCTATGGATATGAAAACAATGAAATTATCACTTACAAAATAAAACAAAAAGTGGAAATCTTGATTTATATAGTAAAGACATGTCAGTACTTTCCAGCGTCGACTATGCCGCGCTTTAACTTACACTGGAAAAGTCAGCACTGCAAAACAACCGGCTATATTTGGGCATCTATGGAGAACCCTGGAGCTACTGAACAATGACTTCTTTTTCCATTTCTGACCTGGATGACGATCAAATGAAACTACCCCTTTCCATGAAAGCACGACTACTGAATGTCTTTATAGCATATAATGAAATTTAAAATATCTTAAACAGTTTGAAATTGGGGGTTACATCTTGCTTAAGGGGGTTCGCTACTCTATTTGAAAATAAATAGGATTTCAAATAAACATGATTTTTTGTTAGAAAATCCAATAAAAAGTAATTTAAGTGAAAAAAATCGATAGGTTGATGATCTCGTTTTTGAGATATAAGTGATTGAAAATTTGGCGGGAAACTGAACTCCTCTGATTTTTCATAGGATTAACATTAGCAAAGTTTAACCATGAATGAATGTGTCGGAACAAATAGAATTTAATGAAATTTTGACAGAATGCTCAAAATGATGTATAAAATGAAACAATGGCAGTAGAACACCGAAGGAACAAAGGGGTGAAATTCACAAAAATCGAAGCCCAAAGACAGGGCAAAAACGAGAACACGAAAACAATGACGTTAGACACAAAAACAATGACGCCAGACAAACACAAAGCACAGAACCAGAAACCATAACATTCAGAACAAAGGCACTCACAGTGTGAACTCCAGTGAAAATGAGAGTGACATCAGGTGCTCCGGAAGGGTAAGCATGTCCTGCTCTGTTAACAGCACCCGTCACACTGTGGGTGATTCAATCCGGGAAAATGTCAAAGTCGGTAGTCAAATCCGGGAAGACGTGAATCCAGCTGAAAATGTCCACTTTCACCTGGGATACTGACACGTCATATCTTTCAATGATGCTATGGCGACGGCCACAGAATTTCTTGAGGGATGAAATCAACAAAGGTTGAACAAATCCCTGACTAAGCAGCTTTTGGGACAGTGTTTTTGCTCTGTTAAAAAAATCACTGTACAAACTACTACAAGCTCGACAGTAACGAATCAACTGTGAAATGTAATTATGGGAAGAAATAAGGGGGTCAATGTGCAAAAAATTATAATGCTTTTAAATGGATAAACCCCGAGGATTCCGAAAATCTGACCGAAATCCCAAAACTTGAGGAGCAAACCTCCTTAAATACATCTTTCTCAGATAATATTTGCCACAATACTTCAAATACGGTATGCAAATCTTTCCAAATAGTATTCAATATGTTACTTACTTCCGGAACCTTTCCTGACAATTGTAAAACTGCTGAAGAAGCGCCTCAGTCAGGCGAGATACAACTGACTTCCAACTTTTGACCGATAGCATTATAAAGTTCAACCATATTTTTAATTTTTTATATAAATTTTGTATGATGAATGAAAGGATATATTATGTATAAATTAAGATCAGGATGTACACCCTTTCCCTCCACCACGCACCAGCTTATACAAATATATCTTGACATATGAATGGTGCTTGAAGAAAAGAAACACACTTGTAAAGTTTTTGTGATATTTCCAACGCTTTCGATAGGGTGTGCAGAAAGGGTCTGTTGAGAAAACTTAAGTCACAGTTTCTTTTGAAATGGCAGTACCAAGTCAGGGCCAAATAGTATTTTCATTCTTTAATTAATAATAATCGTTGAAATTTTAGCTTTGGATTTCAAAAAAAAAAACTTGATATTTAAAATAGTGATACAGCTTATAAATTATAATACAAAGATCATGTTATGCATTAACATTCAAAGGGCACAAACTCAAATAATTTCCATGGAACAAACATGACCTATCTTTTGAAATTGAGTGAAATCTAGCTTCCTGGTAGTCCTGTACCCAACGAGACAGACGTGTCTATCCCATTTTAACAAAACTTATTATTTGGTTAACATTGTAGCAAACTGTACTCTAGGTATTATGTTGCAGCAGGGAAATATATAATTATGATAAATGGACATATGGATATATATGACTTTGCAGTAATGAATAATAATACTGGACTTTCCAGAATGGAGATCTCTCGTGTTTTTTAGGACGCAATCAGTAGGGAAAACTGGTAAAATACCTTTATTGGGGCTAAATCTAATCATTTTGTTTTGCAAAAAGGGTATGATTCCAAAAATCAAACCCATATCAACGCCAAAAACTCAATCGTTCTCTAAAGTTTTAAGAACCGCCCAAAAAATTACCGGTAGGTAAACTGGGGGCGAGAGGAAATAAAATGCAGAGAAAACGACTCAAAAGAAGAGCGAACTAGATAATAATACAAGAGACAAGTAGCCAAAAATCAAAGACTATAGGATCTTCGAGTTTAGGCAGACAGTGATAGTTCTGAAAGGGGAGACTAGAGCATAAAGTACGATACTATAACATGGAATAAATAAAAAAGAAGCTGACCCGATTGTTCACATTAATTTATAATTGATTATGACTATGACATATAATTAACGACACTGCATACAAATAGCAAAATACCGAGGTAACTGTTAATTTATTTTCTGCATTTGCGCATTTCGACAATTTATGTTACATAAATGCAAATCAAATTAGAATATTTGGTAGTCTATTAACCGAAAAACGTGTAAAAGCTGATATAGAACAAATAACTAAAAGGATTTAAATAGAAAAGCCAAAATTCAGCTGAGGACAGGCTATGCAGGAGGGGGATACTCCTTAGTTTTAAACAAAATTGTGTAAAATTTAGATATTGCAAGTTTCAATAAACCACTATGTATATAGAATCAAAACCAAACTTAAGCATAATATTCACAGATGTACCAATGGGCATTGGTTGCTGCTATAACAATGAAACGAACTAATAATGGACAACCCAAGTCGAGAACACACCATGTACGCCATTTTTTTCAATAAATACAACATGAACTCAAACTAAATTGGTAGTGAGATGTAAAACAGCTCAAAATTAAGATTTGTTTCTTTTACCTGCTAGCACCAATGCAAGAACATTGGCTATTCCATTCTGAACTGCATGTGTCAACAAACGAATACCGACACAAAAAGTACACCGTATAAACAATGTTCCTTATGCTACCGCGCTTCATTAAAAATGTGCTTCGGTCAACCCTTTCATATCCCAATGAAACTTCAAAATAATGCATTCAATTCTTAATTGGAAACCAAAAAGCAGCTAGGGAAAGAGTTCTGAAAGAGTGAGATACTACTTAGCTTCAAATAAAATATCAAAAAAGATATTGTAAGTTTCCAGAAGAAATCAGTGTTTGGCTCAGCAACGCAATACTTACTTCTGAGATGGATACCATCATGGAACAACAGTCTGGAGGCATCAGCAAAGTGGTAATGAATAACAAAATACCAAATTTACTATAAATTTAGTTGGTGAATATTATTTGTGTTAGATATAGTACACTGAACAGTTTAAACCATACACCTCATAGTGTTTAGAGGTTACACTTCTGCAATTTACTTATATTCCCTTTTTTAATTGAAAATGTGTACACCCTACATCAGTGTGCTTCGGTCTATTTTTTTAAATCAGTATGTGAAAATGATTTTTTTGTTTTCCCATGATCTCGATGTGTCATTGTACTAAATCACATCCTTGAAATTCTGTAAGCGGTATTAAATTTTGATAATTAAATGTTTTGTTAAATTTTATGAAATTCACTTTTGTTTTTAGGACCGGATAGTAGTAGTTGATTTGATAGGGGAAAGTTTTTTTCGAACAGTTTCATATTATAAATAGGGAGATGTCGCATTTTTCGATATATCTTTCCCACAAAAAAAAACGATTCGTATTCCTCCGAATGACAACCCCTTTACAAATGATGACATTAAATGCAAAATAAGAAATCAGAATAGTCATTTCAAATAAAGCCAAAATCTTGCTAGTGCCTTGAGAAACTTCAAGCATATTAGAAATGGCGGGGTAATCGATTTGATAGTCATAACCTTTAGAATTCTCTGGTTGATAAATCTGTAATTCCTGTATACACATGTACACAGCAGGAATATAACGGGAAGTTTGATGCCACGAACAAAACCGGTTTAACCCACCATTTTTCTTGAAATGTCTGTATCGAGTCAGGACCATTGTGGTTGACAATTTATTTTTCAGGTGTCTTTGCACCCGTTTCGTCTATTTGCCCCTTGGATTTGGCTCCTGACAATTTTGTTCTGTAATTTTTGTTATTAGAAAAATATGAAAGGATATGGACTGAATGTACATGTGACAAAAACCCACATGATACACAGAAAACTCCAATTTATCAAGGACGGGTCTTTTATTCCTGTCTACATCTCGATGTCATCTGAGGGTCTTCAACCAGGGGTGAACAATAATCACCCCCTCAAACGAGATCAAGAAGGCCCTTAGGTATTCTTGATAAAAATGTTAAGCAACATCGATCGCAGCTCAATATGTCATTGAAGCAACACCTGTCGGGAGCGGTCAATGAGAAAAAAGTAAAACCGGGCAATATCTGCCTACAAATATTTGTCATCAAGTAGCCCGACGAAAGACAAAAATAAGGACAAAAACATTATAGATAGACAACACGGGGCACATCGAAATAGATGTAGGCAAACCTTGAAGTGTAACTAGTTTGAAAAGGGCAAAAATAGTCGTGTGTACAGATTATAACATTTTAGTAAAAACACTAAAAATATTGAAAAAAACAATGAATTGATAAATGTATGAGAAATTCTCACACGAACAGACACGCCATAATTGTAATATTATAAGAGCATACACCTCAAGCATCAAGCACGGGGAAACTTTCTACGGACTCATTTACTTCATGAAACATCGCATTGTTCCAATATAACCCAGGGTAAATATCTTAGTACCATTTAAATCTCTATGTGTTACATGCTCCTAAAGTGAACAATCGCATGTTTCCTTATGCATTCTATTAAAATGCTTAATCATACTGTTCGAGGGTTTCCAATTGTCTAAAACATAATTGAAGTGAGAACCGAACCGTCAGTCAAAAGAACGAATAACCCATGGGCAACGGCAACATCGGAAACACTAAAAAACAAGGACACCACTTGTAGGGTTTAGTCAAGAATCATCATAAATTTCAGTAGACATCGGCAGTATCAGTGAGAGGCCAGTGTGTGTGCAAAATTTTCAGGTCATTAGGTCCCAAAGCTAATCTAACGGATGCAAGCAGAATATCTTGTCGATATCTCCTATTACGTAAAGAATGAAAGTTACGTCCCAGCTTTTCTGGACTTTTAATCAATTTCTGGCATTTTTTAATGACATTTCGGTTAAATAACAAAATACCGAAGTTACTGTCAATTTATTTTCTGCATATGCACATTTCGACAACCTATGTCTCATCAGTGCAGATAAAATCAAATATTTGGAAGTCCATTAACCAAAAAACGTGTAAAAGCTGATAGAGAACAAATAACCAAAAGGAACTGAATAGATAAGCCAAAATTCAGCCAAGGACAGAGCTATGCATAAGGGAGATACTCCTTAGTTTTCAACAAAATTTTGTAAAATTTAGATATTGCAAGTTTTAATAAAATCGGCTTTCGGGTCAGCACCGAAGTACTGACTACTGGGTTGGTGAATACCTTCGGGGACTAACAGACGAGGATTAGAAATATCCTTAGTAATAAGCTGTTTACGAGTAACGCCCTATTTAGACATCAAATGTTCATATCTGTTATAAAATTTCTTAAATGTATTCAACAACTTATGAAATCTGTAACCCTGTTGCAAAAATTTGGCTGTTATAGTAAGGTTACATTCATTAAAATCGTCAAGAGTAGAACAAACTCATGCGAATCGTACCGGTTGAGAAATGTGCACCCCTTAGGATGGAGCTAGAGAGATGTCGCCGTCAAGAAAAGGGAAATAGTGACAGTGAAATCGAAATCATCCCGTTTATCATATATTTTAGTTTTTATTTTACCGGAGTCAATAATGATAGTTAGATCCAGAAAAGGGTGGTATTTAGAATCATTGTTAGCTTTATTTAATTTTAGTTGTTGCGGGTAAATAATGTCTACATAATTAAAAAAAACTAGGGATTATTAATAGTGAGGACATCGTCAATATACCCGCTGTTATCATTGAAACAATTCGGTACTTTCGGGATAGGAGAGCTCTCGCGTTTTATGTCGTACTGGGAAAAGATTGCACTCCAGTCAGCTTCACGCATTATGGAGACTAGACTTTAATATAAAACTAAATCGTATCGGCTAACCGGCAAGGTCCGTATTAAATGAGTGACACCAAACAGGAGCATGTTTTCAGAACAAGAAGCACTTATTAAACAAGATAATGACATTAACACAGATACATCAAAATGTTAGGAATTGTCAATGTGCCTGCAAACAGTATATATTTTGTATAATTGTACCTTTTGACTCCTCAAAATAAACCTATATCAAGCCTAAAAAGGCTTACATTCAATAAAGTTTTAAAGAAAATAAATTTGGTGAACTGGGGGAAGAGAAAATAAAATGCAGAACCAGAACAACTTAAAACAAGAGAGAATGGAATTACTAGAAAGAAGTTGCAAACAATAAAGACTAGGAATTTCGAGTTGAAGCAGGCAGTGTGAGTGCAAAAAAAGGAGACTGGAGTCTTAAAGGACAATACTGATGCATCGTATAAATCAAAAAGAAGCTGACCAGTTTGTTTACATTAGTTTATAATGTAATATGAATATGACAAATAATTAACGACACTTCATATCTACCCCAATGAACTTGAAATGAAAGAGACAACCGATACACCCGATTCTGCTTCATACCTTGACCTTTTGTTATACATTGACGAACATGGACGTCTGAAATCTAGATTATATGACAAACGTGATGATTTTGACTTTCCAATTGTGAACTTTCCCTTTCTCTGCGGCAATATACCTGCATCCCCAGCATATGGAGTATATATTTCACAATTAATTCGTTACTGTAGAGCGTGCAGTACATACAGTGACTTTGTGGAAAGACCAAAAGCACTGTCAAAAAAACTGCTGAGTCAGGGATATGTTCAGCCTTTGTTACTTTCGTCCCTTCAGAAATTCTATGGCCGTCACCACGACATCATAGATAGATATGAAATGTCAGTGTCACAAATAAAAACTGACATTTTCAGCTAGATTCGCGTCTTCCCTGATTTGACATTACCGGTTTTTACTTTACCCTGGATTGACCCACTGACAGTGTGACGGGTGCTGTGCACAGAGCAGGACATGCTTACCATTCCGGACCACCTGATGTCGCTCTCGGTTTTTATGGGAGTTCACACTGTCAGTGCTTTAGTTTTCAGTGTTGTCTTGTTAAATTTTATTTTTGTCTTCGTCAGTAATGTTTGTGGTACGGATTTGTCCTTGTCCATGTTTGAATACTTAAGTGATTACAAAGGCTTTCCAAAATTCCACCTTGGTACTGTTTGAGGGTTAGAGAAGTAACACGTATCATGGCTCTCAATTGGTTTTGTCTCAGTGTTTGAAAATGACAATAACCAATCAGTAACCTAACAGTTTTTTTCAAAACATATGCCTCACTGGCCGTGTGATGGGTGCTGTGTGCAGAGCAGGACATGCTTACCCTTCCGGGGCACCTGATGTCACTCTTGTTTATTGAGAGTTCACACTGTTAGTGCTTTAGTTGTTTGTGTTGTATATGTAATGTTCGTGTGTTTTGTGGGCATGTGGTGTCTTTGGTCCTCCGTCTTTTGGTGTTGGTGATGAAATGGAAAAAAATTAAAAAGAATCATCGAAAGCTGATTCAGCAAAGCAAAAAAATTCAATCATCTATTAAATGAGAGATAGTAAAACTGCACTAAAAATGGGAAAAAAGTTTAATTTCCATCATATATAGAATCAAACCAAAACTTAAACAAAATATTCACAGATGTACCAAATGGCATAGGTTACTGTTATGACAATAAGACGAACTAATAATGGACAACCCCAGTGAAGTATTAGTAGACTTAACACGCCATAAACGCCTTTTTGTTAAATAAATACTACATTGACTCAAACTGAAGACAGTAAAGATATTAAGATGTAAGTTAGTTCAAATTTGCGATGTGTTTCTTTTACCTGCTAGAATGTGAACACAAATTTCTTAAAAACATAATTATGCTAATGCAAAAACATTGGTTATTCCAAGCTTAACTGCATACATCAACAAATGCATACCGAAACAAGAAACACACTATGTAAACACTGTACTCTATAGTTTAGTGTTTCCTGTTCATACTGTACTTTACATCAACTTCATCTTTGCATGTCAGTCACCAAACGCACCTTACTGAAGTTTTGTGGATGTTTGTATCTTATTTGCCAATTCTAGCATTCCAAACTAATATTTATCATTAATTGTCGTTTCCTCTACCGGCTTTGACTTTACTGCCGATTTTGAGATGCTTACTATACCGGTGCACCTGATCTCACCCGTGTTTTTCATTGGATTTGTGTTGTTCGTTTTTGTATGTGTGTGTCTTTATTTTTTTCTCCGTCACCAACGGTGACCGCAGGTCTAGGAGCCGCTCGACTCCGTCCGTCCGTCCGTCACGGTTTGGGGGGGTACCAAGTTTGTGTAATCTGAAACTCTGACACCTTTAACCCGATACTTCTGAAACTTTGCACAGTTGTCTTGGACGCATTGAAGATGTGCACCTCTTCTTTTGGTAGGATTTGAATCAAAATTTTCGAATTTATCTATTGTTGAACTTAGTCATTTTTTCATCAAATCTTAACATTACGGTACTGAGTTTGTGTAATCTGAATCTCATAGACCTTATAATTGATGCTTTTGAAACTTTGCACAGTTGTCTTGGACACATTGAAGATGTGCTTCGTCTCTTTGTGTGAACTATGAATAAAAATTCTCAAATTTATGCATTGTTGAACTTTTTTTCACCAAATTTTAACATTACGGTACTGAGTTTGTGTAATCAGAAACTCTGTAATCAGAAACTCTGACTCCTTATACCTGATCCTTTCGGTGAGATTTGAATTAAAATTATCGAATTGATACATTGTTGAACTTAGTCATTTTTTCATCAAATTTTAGCATTACCATACTGAGTTTGTGTAAACTGAATCTCATACACCTTATACCTGATGCTTTTGAAACTTTGCACAGTTGTTTTGGACACACTGAAGATGTGCAGTGTTCCTTATGGTGAGATTTGAATAAAAATTGTCGAATTTATACATTATTTAACCTAGTCATTTTGTCATCAAATTTTAACATTACGGTACTGAGTTTGTGTAATCTGAATCTCATACCCCTTATACCTGATTCTTTTTAAATTTTGCACAGTTGTTGTGGACACTGAAGATGTGCACCTCCCTTTTTGGTAAGATTTGAATAGAATTTGTTGAATTTATACATTGTTGAACATTTTTTCAGCATATTTTAACATTATAGTGCCTGGTTTGTGTAATCTGAAACATTCACATCTCTGACTAAATACCTCTTAAAGTTTGCACTGTGGTTTGAACACATTGATGAAGGAACCTCCCTTTTAAGCCAGTTTTGATTTTTAAAAAAATGTCACAATTTACCCATTATTGAACTTGGTACTTTATTTCATCATATTCATCATGGTACTCAGTTTTTGTCCAGACACGTTGCACAGTTTTGAATGCACTGATCATGGGCAGCTATTCTTGAATTTTTGCATTGCTTTCACATATTTTCTCATAAAGATTCAAAGTATGTGTTTATTTGATACTCAATTATGGTTTTTACCTTTGCTTAATTGATATAGACTATTATCATTTTATGCTTTGTTCAACTTTGTACATTTAGTTTTGTTTTTTCTACTTTTTTGCCTATTTTTCTTTTTTTTTTTTTTTTGTCTATTACAGTAATAAGTTTGAACTTAATAAAATCTCAATTAAAACTTACATTTGAAAAATGTTTTGGTAATAAGGTAAATAAATACTTTTTTGAATTGGCAAACCTATACATGAAATTCTGTTATGTTGGAAAAACACTTTATCAGTTGAACATGAGTGACGGTGACGCAGGTCCAGACATGTAATTGGTCTTGTTCTTTTCTGTACCGTGCTCATGTTATGTCTTTGTTTCTTTGCCAATTACAGTTGTAATTGTAATTGGATTATTCGTTATAGACGTCTGAAATCTAGGGTCTATGACAAACAGGATGATTTTGACTTCGCTTTTGTGAACTTTCCCTTTCTCACAGCAATATACCTACCTCTCCAACATATGGAGTGTATATTTCATAATTAAGTCATTACTGTAGAGTTTGTAGTTCATTCAGTGACTTTGTGGAAAGAGCAAGAGCACTGTCACATAAACAGCTGAGTCGGGGATATGTTCAACCGTTGTTACTTTCGTCCCTACAGAAAATCTATGGCCGTCACCACGACATCATAGATAGATATGAGATGTCAGTGTCAGTGCTTTAGTTTTTGTGTTGTATTTTCTCGTGTTTGTGTGTTTTGAGGGCATGTAGTGTCTTTGGTCTTCCGTCTTTTGGTGTTCTTACTTTTGCCTTGTCTCTGGACTTTGATTTATGTAATCTTGTGTTTTTTTCCTTCGGTATTCTACTGTCGTTGTTTTAGATTGACGGTTTAGTTCTCACTTACTTAACATTGTTAGGAATACATCGACGATGAATACGATCAATTTTATATATGTATATAGTCATTTATTTCAATAAAAAATTAACTTGGAACAAATATTTTCTTAAAAGAAGAAAAAGTCTATTTTTAAGAAATGGGAGTAATAACAAAATTACCGAACAGAGTTGTCAAATAACAAAATACCGAGGTTACTGTGAATTTAGGTTCTGCATATGCGCATTTCGACAACTTATGTCTCATCAGTGCAGATAAAATCAAAACATTTGGAAATCCTTCAACCGAAATATGTGTTAAAGCTGATAGAGAACAAATAACCAATACGATGTAAATAGGAAAGCCAAAATTAGCTAAGGAGATGAATAAAACTCAAGACTCATACTAAATATTCCTGTGGTCAATGCTAATTATAAAAGTTATGACCAAATTCACCGTAAATATGTAGATAATTGCGAAAAAAAATCAATTGCACTATAATTTACTGTTCATTTTTATCCCTTGATCAAGACTGTATTCTTTTATCATGTATTTCAAGAGAGACTTTTAAGTGGATTTAGTCCATATCCTTTCACTGTTTATTTAACACGGGAGTTTGTCTTTTCTGCAGTGTTGAATCAGTAAAATGATTCCCCATGCGAGAGATGTACTAGTGTGCTCCCTTTATATTCCAGTTATGGTGTACTTATCCTTGAGAAAATTTCTCATTTTTTTTAAATTTTACCATTTTATTTTTTATATTCTAAATGCGATTCTGACCACCTGTTTATAGTGCCCTTATCTTATAATGCCAAGTGTTCTGACGATTGACTCAATGACTGTCAAGTTTTCTGACGATTGACTCGATGACTGTTCTGTGGTTGTCTATACTAGTATATTGTGATTGTCTTCTGTTACTCTTTTTGTCAAACAACGGATAACCGAGATTGTAAGAACACTTTGCCAGTTATTTATATATTCGTTAACGATCCCGCAACATGACCAAAATATACATTAATATAGCATTATTCGACATCTTTCAATGAATTCCTTCCAAACAGGTGCTGGTGGCGTTTTGAACTTGCTATGAGGTATGAGCAAAACTCATTTTTGAAGGCCTCATGGTAACTTCAGGATGAAGAACAACAATAGAAGCATTGTTTCATTGATAACTTCTACAATGTATTTGTAGAGACTTTGTCTCATGTGCATTTACTACATATCCTTTCATCGCTTATTTTGTACTATTTCTTCATGTTCTACTTTACTATTATCTAAAGTTTTGTGACACAGATTATTTGCGTGCTTTATAGTAGACTGTGTCATGTGATTGTAATTTTGGGTTATTTTAAGTGTTTACTATTATCTTCAGTTTGTAATGGATTTCAAAGACTGTGAATAGTTTAAATCATACACATCTTGATAAAGTAAGAGAGAACTGAACCACGGGTCTAAAACTAATAATCGAAGGACAACACAGCATCCGAAAAACAAGGAAACAGAGAAATAACATGAGTACGGCACGGAAAAGAAAAATGAAGACACACACACACACACAAAAGAGAACAACACTGACACAATAAAACAAAACCATGCTTGAGATCAAGTCCACCCGTAGAATAAGCATCTCCTGCTTCTTATAAGACACTCGCCTTGTTGAACATGTCAAATCTGGTAGTAGAGTCGAATCCGTCAGAGGAAACAACAATTTTAAGCTTTTATAGGGATAGATCTGTTTACTTATATTCCCTTTTTAATTTCAAATGTGTATCGTAAATGAAAGGATATGGAGTAAATGCACATGAGACAAAGACTCTACAAATACATGGTAAAAACAAGCAAATGAACATATACTAGAAAAAAGAAGGAAAGCGTGGAATGTGTCAAAGAGACAACGACCCAAAGGGGAGTAATAACAACTCAAGGCCACCATAAGACCTTCAATGAACGGTGAGGAAACCCCAGACCCAACGGCAGGTCGGAATCGGTCCCTAAATAAAGAGTAATCAAGTTCAGCGAAATACACATCATCCTAGACTCCTATAGACATAAAGTAAACTAACTAGAAAACAGACAAGACACACAAAGGCTTAATAAATTTCCTGGCTGAGGACAGGTGCAAACCTGCTGCGGCGGGGTTAAACTAGTTTTATTGGGCCCAAACCTTCCCCCTAGCCAATGTGATAAATACAAATACAATAGTAACAGCAATAAAATTCAGTTAGCAACAGGACTGAGTCAATTGTGAAAAATGAAACTGAAAGAACTAAATACACGGACATAAACATGAAATCACAAAAGACTACTAGCAGTTAACTGACATGCCAGCTGCAGACCTATTACTAACTGACAAATTAAGTTATGTACCTTCCACCAAGATTCCTTCCTGTGAGGAGTTTAGCATAATGATTTCATGCATATACCGGAATACATAACCCGTGTCTATGCAATACAGATTTTAGAAATTTAGAATGTGTTAAGTTAAAATGCAAAGACCATATCAAAAAATCAATGTTAATACCAAACAACGGCAGTAGAATACCAAAGAAGGCCATACGTAATGACTTAACGACAATACCGTAATTATAACCCTTATGAATTAGACGGTTTAAAGGTTTTATAAGTTTGTTAGGCGAGTTTAAGTATTTTTTACACTCATGTAAATTATTACAGTAAAATAAGGGATGTGAAATACCAGCCTTGATTAGATGTTTACAGGTTACTCCCTATTTATCCTGCAATGGTAGCTTTTACTATACAGATAAAGCCCTACGTATATTGCTGTGTTGTATCCTGCACAGCTGTATCTTGTACACTATATCGATTTCAGCCACGCCCACTTCCGGTATTTACGAACAGACAGATATCCCCCTCAAAAATTCATTTTTAGATATTTTTTTCACTAAATGAGGTTGTTTTATTATTGCAGGATAAAAACAATATATAATAAGTGTCTTTAGATATCAAATGTATTTGTACTCGGCACGAAACAGATTAAAATGCTCGCCAAAGGCTCGCACGTCAATCTGTTTCTAAGCCTTGTACAGATACAGTTGATATTTAAAGACACTTACTATATATTGTCTATTTTACGAAAGGATATGGAGTAAATGAACATGAGACCATAACACATATGTTAACTCCAACTGCAATAATTTTAATGAACTGTATGGCCATTTCGGAAATTAATTCCTCAACAGCAGCAATAGAACCCAAACAAATCCATAATTTCAAAAAATGTTTAAAATGCATAAAACCAAACAATC
>MJUU01031964.1:53348-69755 GCA_002080025.1 Modiolus philippinarum | reverse complement strand
TTTTTTTTTGTATTTCTTTAGACAAGCATTCACAATATATACTCAGTTACATATTTAAACAGTTTCTTAAATTATTCAAAGCACTATTTAATAGTTCGTTAGATATAGAAACATATGTTAAATTCTTTGTCTTTTATGCGTTTAAAGTAATACAGGTAATGATCAGTGTCGTGGAGGCGATTTATGGATATTTAAAAAGTCGAGGTCGTTTGAACTCTTTTTATAATATACATTTTTACTTTGTGAGAACTGATCTATGTCACAGAGGCGATTTATGGATATTAGAATTGAATTATAGATATTAAAAAATAATCAGAATCAGCTGAACTCTTCATTTCATATACAATAATTAATACGATTATTGATCAGTGTCACAGGGGCGATTTATGGAGATTTGAATTATAGATATCAATAATTCGAATTATGGAGATTTGAATTATAGATATCAATAAATCGAATTATGGAGATTTGAATTATAAATATCAATAAATCGAATTATGGATATTTGAATAATATATATTTAAAAATGAATTATAGATATCTATAATTAGTGTCGAATTATAGATATCAATAATTGAATTATAGATATTAAAAAATGAATTATAGATATTAATAATTCGCACTATTTGTTAATATCTATAAATGATTTATTGATATTTAAAAGTGATTTATAGATATCTATAAATCATTTATTAATATCTATAATTCATTTATAGATATCAATAAATAGGGAATAAATTCCACAACGGCTTTCCATAACGATCCGCTCCACTTTCCTTCACCCTTGGCAGATTAAGAAAAATTGCTGAAGCGTCAAAATTCACGTTTTTGATTGGTTGCAGTCAAATTCGAATTCATATTCTGAATATATGTCGTAACAATTAAACATAAAACATGGTGTGTATTGTTTTTTTTATTAATTTTGCAAAATTGCAATGGTGTGTATTATTTCCTTACATTTCACATTAGTTGCATTTTTTTAATTGTCACATTATAACATGTCCTGAATGATCTTTAATATTTACAATTAATCATACTGAAACTCTTTTTTTTCTCAGAGAGATAATTTGAAACGTGTGTGTCCAGAAATATGGCACAAGCTGCCAAGGGAGAAGAGGGGATTGGATAGAAACCCTTGGCTAGAGAAGATAACATACAAGCATTTAACCAACAAAATTGAAAATATTTCCGGTTTGATAAACAAATTATCTATGATATCAAACTAAAGAATATCTTAAACAAAGGGTCAGTTTTGCAACTTCCGGCCACATAAACTGCACAAGGAAGTAATGACGTTTCGAACTAACATTGAGCAACACTTTCATCCGACATCATAAATTGGAGAGAATAACAAAATTTACAGTATATTTGGTATTTTGAAACCACTAGGTCCATGCCTATGCTAGTGGACCAGAAGTCTCCGAGTGTATTCACCAGCCTAGTAGTCAGGCTTGTCCGACATGAAAATTTACCCTGTGTTTTAAACAAAATTCTTATCCATTGAAAATACTGAGGTTTTATTCCGTGTATTGCACTCGGTGGGTGTTCTTTGTACTGAATGTGGGTTCCTATTTCGATATGTTCGGTGATGAGTATTTCTTTATGACTAATTTTGGATTATGGTTTCCATATTGTTTTAATGTAATGCTGCGATGATAGGCTACTCCTTGAAACACGTGTACAACATGAAAAATATACAATAAAACCTGTCTTAACCGAACCCCTTTCGGACTCAAGATATGTTCAGTTCAGAGAACTTTTCGGTGTACGCAGGCTTAAAATAAAAAGATTTTGATACTAAGGGACTTCAAAATGAGTTTGGTTTAGACAGGTTTCCGGATTAGTCAGGGTTCGGTTTAGACATGTTTCACTGTAGTTCGTTATGCAACATAGGTTTTTTTGTTTTTTAAGGTCTAAATGTCTCGTCATGTGACGCCGTGCATTCAAGACAAAATTGAAATTCGAAAAACTTTACTGATAAAACATCGTTTTAGGATTATGACGTTTAAGTTTTTGTTTGGAACGTCATATATTTTCTTGAAAGATGCAAATTCCGGGCAAAGGTTTTGAGCCCGGAACCTTTAAACTAGACAAATAACAAAATACCGAAGTTACTTGTAACTTATTTTCTGCATATGCGCATTTCGACAACTTATATTTCTCATCAATGCACATCAAGCCAATTATTTGGAAGGCCATTAACCAAAGGATGCGTAAAAGCTCTTAAAGAACAAATAATCAAAAGGATCTAAAGGAAAAAAAAGGTAAAATTCAGCTAAGGACAGAGTTATGCATGAAGGACATTCTCCTTAGTTTTAAACAAAATTTTGTAAATATTACAAATTTCAATAAAATCTGTTTTCGGGTCAGCATCGAAGTACTGACTACAGGGTTGGTGAATACCCTCGGGGACTAACAGTCCACTAGCAGATGCATTGGAAACAAGACTTACAAAAACCTACCTGTACCGCAATCTTATCGTGAAAATTCAGACTCGCATGACGCTTGAGACTTACAGACCCTAATTCTACAGTGTCACCTCAGTTATGCGTGAGGCAAGAAGGCTAGGAAAATCTGACAAGAGTGCAAACAGTTGTAGTGTTTTGACTTCTATTTTAAATTTGTGAGCATAAGAATACAAAATAAAGGGCTATGCCGAACGCAGCATGCCAACCAATAAAATTTGAACAAGTGTAATTTAAAGCGATTATGAACATACTAAAGAGCTTTACACGATAATTAGATGGATGCAATAAGGAAATTGACCCAGTTAATAGCTGGACACAAACTAGGGAAAATAAAAATTAGCCCTTAGGACTCCTTTGATTCCTCTTTGACACCTTATAGCTTGGAAACGGTAAGAGCTAAAGAGGTAAACCCGTTGACATATTACTGAAAGCTTGTATCATGAGGAATCCAAAGAAAAAATTCAACCGAAATCCGATGAAAAATAAGAATTTCAGGAAATCTGCTAATTTGCAGTTGTGGCCCCTTTGAACCCTTATAGCTCGGAAACGTTAATAGCTACGCCAACTCAATTGACACACTACTGAAAGCTTACATCAAGAGGAATCCAACGAAAAAAGTCCAATCAAAATCCGATGAAAAATAAATTTTTACGTTATCTGTAAATTTTGACCCCCTTCGGCCCCTCATTGCTGGATAAGGAAACAAATTACCAAATAATCGAATAGGCGAGTGCTATGTTAATTTTTCATAAGGAATTCTTTGAAAAAAAAAACTGCATCAAAATCGGACTAAAAATAAAAAAAAAACATTTTTGGATTCGCCCCTTTTGGGCCCCATTTATCTCGCAAACGGTATATGCTACGTGAAATCCGTTGACATAGCACTGATTGGAAATTTCCTGAGGAGCACACTGAAAGAAACCCCATAAAAATCTTATAAATACTAAAGATTCTACAGACAAATGTGTCAAAACACCCAATTTTCACACTTTTTTGGTTCCTTTTTCTAAAACGGGCGGGGTCAAAAACTGAAAATTAAAATCTCGGTTTACGCGTGTGCCAAGAAACATCATACTAAAATTTGTGAATGATCCGTCCACTAGAACCAAAGTTATGCTGTCCACAGACACAGACGCCGACGAAGCAGACGACGCCGACGCCAACGCCATACCAGTATACGACCGTATAAAAAGTACATGATAATATATGGTTTGCTTTGTCATTTTTTATTTATTGTATCCTCATCATCATAAGCACACTTACCTAAACCATTTCATTATTTCATTAGTTTTCCCGTTAAAATTTTCTATGTTCTTTTTCCACTATAAAAAAATAAAATTTTATTTACCGATTTCCCAGGATGAAGTTTGAGCTTAGGGCCGTAGCCGTATGATGACACAAAAATCTTCACATTGTCTGGTCCCTGTTTGTCTACATAACTAGAGAGTTTTATTCGTATGCCACCGAATATCTTGAGAGCTTCTGTGTACAGAATCGATTTGCCTTCGTCGAGGTAAGATTCGAATGTAGATTCATAATTTCCTTTCAAAATAAAGACACAAAAAAATAAGCTGCATAAAAGTGAAATCGAAAACGAGTCTCAAACTTTTATCTTTCGCTGAGCCTTGACACAGCGCAAAATGAAAACGAGCATCAAAATGAAATTTGAGACATTAAAACTGACATTTTCTCTAGCTTCACATACACTTTTTGGTTTGGAAATAACAAAATAAAAATAAGACAATCAATTTCGGTCACTTTATTTAATATTTATTCATTAACTTGTGTGTATTTAACTTAATATGTTTAAAATTGCCAATTCAATATGACTAAGTATGTCAATATGACCTAAGAAAAGGCCAATTTGGATTTTTCCATATTGGCCTAGTCCAATATATCTCCTCTTGATTTTTCGTCTCCTGTTATGAAAAAGATTAAATAACTGTTAATTTGTTTTCTGCATATGCGCATTTCGACAACTTATGTCTCATCAGTGCAGATTAAACCAAAACATTTGGAAGTTCAATCACCAAAAACATGTAAAAGCTGATAGAGTACAAATAACCAAAATTATCTAAATAGAAAAGCCAAAGTTCAGCAAAGGACAGAGCTATGCATGAGGGAGATACTCATTAGTTTTAAACAAAATTTTGTAAAATTTAGATATGACAAAGTTCAACAAAATCGGTTTTCGGGTCAGCACCGAAGTACAGACTACTTTGTTGGTGAATACCCTCGGGGACAAACAGTCCACCAGCAGAGGCATCGGCCCAGTGGTAATAAATAACAAAATACCGAAGTAACTGTTAGTTTGTTTTCTGCATATGCGCATTTCGACAACTTATGTCTCACCAGTGTAGATAAAACAAAAACATTTGGAAGTCCAATCACCTAAAACGTGTAAAAGCTGATAGAGAACAAATAACCAAAATTATCTATATAGAAAAGCCAAAAATCAGCGAAAGACAGAGCTATGCATTTGGGAGATACTCCGCAGTTAAAACAAATTTTAAAAAATTTAGACATGGCAAGGTTCAACAAAATCGGTTTTCTAATAAGCTAGCAGTGTAGATTTTGACGTCTGATGCTGGGTTATGGCAGGACCAAAGGTTTATCAAATTAAACGTCATGAAATGCTTGAAATCCATTGATACAATTAATGGAAATGAAGTGAATTTATAAAGGTATCATTGTGTAATGTTTTTCATATTTGAATAGTTATAGTTCCTCGATAAGTCACATTGGCCTTCAGCTTGCCCCTGAGGCCAATATGGGTTACCTCGGATCTATAACAATGCCAATATGAAAAACATTACGCCATAATACTAAAATATATTTTGTTACCTTTTTGTGTAAGAAATACATAGGACACTTCAACATTATCTTGTTCTCTAATACGTGTAGGGTGTTGTGAGTTTCCGTATCCAAGTTTGGCGATAATGTCTCCCAAATATGTTCTATCCATCTTGTCATTTCTTGCAACCTTTTCAAGCACTGCAATTCCTATTATTGTGTTCTCAGCAAGACCTAAAGTTGGATGAAAGAGAAGTTGCAAAAAATAATTTCAAGTGTAGTGATATTATAATGTACATATTATTAAATATTAAAAAGATACTGACAAGACGTTTAAATAAATGCAGACACTTTTAAATTGATGAATTAGGTCAGGAAATTAATTATATCTATCTCCGCAATTGATAACACATCAAAAGAAATTAAAATGACATGACGCCCTTATTGGTAATATGAAATCTTAAAGAATAGAATAGTCCAATTATGAATGTTAGACTCGTCCAGTGGTATAAAAGCGAACAAATCTCACTGAAACGTTGTTGTTGATTTGACAGCCTAAAGGTAAATACCTGATAAGTTAATAGAATTGACATGACTGTATAAGCATTCCAGTATAAACGAGCTATGCAGAAGTATTATTACGTTATAAAAGTGATCCAAACGAGCCAAGGGGAAGAGCCAGACGAGCAACTGCTGAAAATATTATTTAAGAGCCAAAAGAGCCAGGTTATAGAGAGCTGAGATCCCGAGAATAAACTCGGGTACGAACCCGAAACGTTACAAAATTTGGTGGCAGCAAGTGGGGTCGGAGATCCAAATAGCCTTAGAAAGTAATGTAAATATAAATAGTGAAAAAAAAGTTTACATATAGCTAGATAAGCTCATTTGTTTTTGAATGAAATATTTATATATAGATTGTTGTTATATTACTATGGTTAGTTTATACGATGAGGAGGAGGACATGGAGAGCCTCATTGATGAACCCGAAGAGACAAATAAGGTTGATTATTTTGCCCATTCAACCCCTAAATATTCGTTAGTAAATAGACGATCTTCATTAGGTTTTCCACGTGACTCTGGAATTTCAACCACTCGTCCTTCCTCTGACAAAAATATCAGGGAAAATTGATTGATGCCGATTGCTAAGCAATTTGAAGAAACAATTAGCAGAATAAGGACAAGAGCAAACAAAATTAGAGACACATACAAAACCCGAAGATTATTTGTATAGTCATGAGCTCACTACAGTAAGATTTCAAGAATCAAATCCTCAAAACAGACAATCTAATCAAAGAGATAATGATAATGTGCCGCCTTCCGGAATTACAACTCGGAAAAAAACGACAATTACCAGAGATAGGGGTAAATGTAAAGAGTACAAATAAACCAAATGATTCTGGTATCCGTGTTGAGGCATCCACATTTGATGGTACATCATCCTGGTTAGATTACACGTCTCACTTTGAGGCATGTGCACGTATAAATAATTGGTCAGATTACGAGGGTAGCATCACGTGGACAAGCGTAAGGTATATTAGGAGATTTACCGAGCGATAGCAACAAGACTTTAAAGCTTTAGTAAACGCATTGGAACAACGATTTGCTCCCCTAACCAAACAGAGCTTTATCGAGTTCAGCTCACCGAGAGAAGACAAAAAGCTTCCGAAAGTTTACCAGAGCTCGGACAATCAATTCGAAGACTAGTGAATCTAGCGTGTACAACTGTCCCTGAAGACGTTCGAGATACTCTTGCTTAGCAATATTTCATCGAAGCTTTAGCCGATTCAGATATGCTAATCCGCATTAAGCGATCGTGACCACAAACTTTAAATGAGGCAATAAGAGTTGAGTTAAGCTTGAAAGATATAACCGTGCTGAAAGACAGTGGAAAGAGGGTCGCTCATTTCTAGGAACTACAGGTAGTAAGGAAAGGGAAGAAAGTAAGAACGATTATAATTCTAGTCAGAAAGTGTTAACGAAGTTTATGGCAGAAATGAGGCATTAACTCGACTATATTCAGCAAGATGTGAATGACTTGAAACAAGATAGAAGACATCAAGGAGGAACCCCCAAAGTACGGGAAATTATCGACCTTTCAAGAATGGTCAAAGACGTTCTTTTGGCAATGGTTCCTAACAACGTAACAGATATATATGCGGAAGTAGTCGCGAATATGTCAGAAACTCAGATAGACGCGAGAGATATGTTATGAAAAGAATAACTACTACCGTAACGATAATAGAGCGCGAGAACGTCCCCGTGAGACTCAGAGATGGGATAATATACAGAAGAGAGTCGGACAAAAAAAATACATCTCACAAAGGGAATATTGGAGTTTCCAGAGCGGCACATGAGGCTGGAATGTATATCAAAGTAGGACATTATAACAAGTCAACAAAGTTTTTACTAGACACTAGGGCCACACTTACAATTATTTCAGAGAGCGTCTACCAGAGAATTCCTGTAGGTAACCGATCAAAGTTAATAAATACTAAACAGCAAGTATTAACTGCAAGTCGCGAAGACCTTAAAATAATTGATAAAGCTTATTTCAGACTGTCGTTTGAACACGTTGACACAATTGTCGTTGAGGCATTAGTAGCTAGTGTCACTTTATAAGGAATCATTTGTCTTGATTTCATGAGAACTTTCAAAGGTAAAATAGATTTAGAGAAATAAATTTAAGATTAACGGTACTCAATTAGACCTAATTTATTAAGGTTTCATAGGTTCAGCTTTAATAACCAAGCCTGTTGTTTCAGTGCAAGCAAAGTTAGGTGATGATTTAGCAGAGAAACAGAAGGTTGATAGAGATATATCCGTCATTCGGAAATGGGTAGAAATCAAAAAGAAACCAGATTTTCAGAACATAGTTGCAGAATCTATATGGACACAATTTGAATCATAGATGATACAAGATGACATACTCTACCGTATGCAAGAGAATCGCAAGGAAAATTTACAAGCGATTATACCAAGAGAGGAGAGACGAAATGTACTGATTCATTATCACGACAATCCTACAGCAGCACATTCCCGTATAAGGGAAACCCTTTCAATGATAAGGAATCACTATTATTGGCCTGGAATGCAAAAAGACGTGAAACACTATACTGCAGGTTTCTCACAATACTCAAATCGTAAAAATCTAAATCCGAAGAAAAGTGCGTCAATGGAAGTAGTTGAAACAAGTCTTCAAATTACCAATAGGATCTATATAGAAAGGCCAAAATCAGCTAAGGACAGAGCTATGCAAGAGGGAGATACTCCTTAGGTTTGAACAAAATTTTGTTAAATTTAGATATTGCAAGTTTTCAGATCAAATCGGTTTTCGGGCAAGCACCGAAATTCAATGGTGGAAGAAGCTAATAATGAAGGTATAGAGTGTATGTTAGGTTCGATGCAAAGAAGAAAAGGTAAACCACAAGTGATACACATCGATCGTATGTATAGACGATCACCTCAAATATTTTTAGGAGAGAAATTTCAAGATGAGGTACAAAAAAATTGGTGTACAAGTCGAAAATATTCAGAGCGATAGTAAAGTCGACACATTCGACGATAGATATGAAAACCAAGAAAGTGATGATAACTTAACAGTAGATGAAGCAAGGGAAAATATTGAGATTGAGTTGGATAATATTCCGAGAAAACTAGTTAGACATAAACCATTCTGGATGAAAGAATATTCCTGTACATAAAACATTTGATTTGCATACACAGTAGAATATAAAACATATTGAACAAATTACCTGAATGTTATGCATTTACTTGAAATAAGACTAGGTTTGTCTTATATTTGTATTGAACAGTGACCATTTAGGATATTGAAATATTTTGTTTGTAAATTAGTCATATTTAACAAACCAATTTGTCTTATAAATTATAGTTCTTTTCATAAACACTTTAAAAATACATATAAGGATTACACAAAAAACAAAACAACAAAAAGGGAGGACGCTTCTTATTAGGAGGCGTGGGTAAATGTAGTGAAATTGCAATGTACATATTATTAAATATTTGAAAGATACCGGCAAGACATTTAAATAACTGCAGACATTTTCAAATTGATGAACTAGAATACTGACAAAGTCAGAAAGGGCCCCGCCCCCTTGCGTGTCCAAAAACCTGATTGTGGAATTCCATGGAAATCATATAACTATTTTTGGGAAAAAACATAGATAAAAAAATCCTAAGTTATTGTAAATATAGTTTCTGTATATGGCCGTTTTGACAACTTATGTCTCATCTGTTCAGGTCAAATCAAAACATTGAAAAAATATATGAAGGTCATTTCAAGTTATATATCAAACGACAGAGCTAATTCTCGAAATATGAATTTTTTCATATTGAGACTAATTTTTCCCCAAAAAAATTTTTTATGATTCTCCTCCTCAAAATCATACGGGATCTTCTTTTTATCAAGTCCAACACTGCGCATAAAACTTATAAAAATCTGTGAAGGTCATTTCAAGTTATCATACAACATAGAGCTTATTCTCAAAATATGCTGTTTTTCATATGAAAACTATGTTTTTCCCCAAAAAATGTTTTCGGATTTTCCTCACAAACAGAAGGGAGCCTCCTATCGTCAAGACCAACCAACCTTGTATATCTAAATCATATAAATTCCTGAAGGCAATCTTCATTTATTGTACGACATAGAGCTAATTCTCAAAATATTCACTTTTTCAAATAAAAACAAAGTTTTTGCCTCAAAATTGTTTTTCGAATTTTCCTCAAAAACGAAAGGGAGCTTCCTTTGGTCAAGTTGAACTTTGAGTATCAAAATCATTCAAATCCCTGAAGGCAATCTTAAGTTATCGTACGACATATAGCTAATTCTCAAAATATGCACTTTTTCATATAAAAACGAAGTTTTTCCCAAAAATCATTTTTCGATTTTCCTCAAAAACGAAAGGGAGCTTCTTTTGGTCAAGTTAAACTTTGAGTAAAAAATCATAAAAATCTGTAAAAGCAATCTTGAGTTATCGTACGACATAGAAAATGCTGACGGACAGACGGACGGACAGGCTGATTACTAAAGGGCGCCGCCATTTCATGGCGGGGTCCTAATTATGTCAGAAAATTAATTATGTCTATGTCCGTAATTGATACACATCAAAGGCAATTTAAATGACATAACACCCCTTTTGGTAATATGAAATCTTAAAGAATAGAATAGTCAAATTATGAATGTTAGACTCGTCCAGTGGTATAAAAGCGAACAAATCTCACTGAAACGTTGTTGTTTATTTGACAGCCAAAGGTTCAAGACCTGGTTAGTTAATAAAATTGACGTGACTGTATAAGCATTCCAGTGTTAACGAGATATCCAGAAGTATTATCTTTATTACGTTATAAAAGTGATCCAGACGAGCCAAGAGGAAGAGCCAGATAAGCAACTGCCGAAAATATTATTTAAGAGCCAAAACAGCCAAGTTATAGAGAGCTCAGATCCCGAGAATAAACTCGGGTACGAACCCAAAACGTTACAGAAGCATGTATTTCATACTTAAATAATGATATTATTATACATAAAACATGTTTGTTGTTGTTGTTTCATTATTTATTATTCATCATTATTATTAATAACAGATACCTTTTAGTTCCAAAGTGAGATATTGCATAATACAGCAGATCAGCAACAGGTACAGTAATGTGAAAGCATTCATGAATCTAACAGGTAGATACTAGCCCACTAGTACAAGTTTTAAATAGTAGTACAGTGTAGTAAATTTCTAACCTTAGAGAACTACACAAAAATTGATTAGAAGTAGAACTACACTATTGATTAGAAGTAGCGACCAAAATTGAAATAGGAGACAGAGCAACTAAAGATTTAAAAATTTAAAAAAAAATTATTATTATACATCATATTTTATCAAAAAAGTCTCTTTGAATATGTACCCAAATTTAAATTCAACACATTGTATTCGCCAATCAATCGAATGTTAACTAATTACTAAACGCCAACCAAGAGATAATAAACAATGTTCCACCTTATTTGTGTATACTGACTTTTGAAATCTAACTGATACTAAATATTCTTAGTTCTTGCATACTTTTTTAAACAAGTTGCTTCAGTTTCATAATATTTCAAGTAAATCTTTGACATTTAACGGACAAGTAGTTGGTAAAAAAAAACGTTTACAAAAAGAATAATAATAAAATGTGCAATATTGACCACATCCATCAGGACAAATCATAATAGTATTCTTTTATGTAAATAAATCCTGCTTTACCGTCTGTATATTCTTCAAGGCGACTGACTTCCTGCGAAGCAAGCTTAGGCTTTTGATTGGTATTAAAAAATTCTTCTGATAATAACTGGCCGGTAGTTGGGTCAATAACAAAGACTAGAAGTCCAGCTGTAGTTGCTGGTTCCACTCCAGGTGATATCTAGAAGATAGTAATAGGAATAATGATTCTTTTATTCTGACTCTGGTACTTGGTGCAAATTTCAAACTACCTGATGTTTTTTATCCAATAAGGATAATTTCAAATTGTTTCGAACAGCAACATTAAGTTTCTTTTTACAATTTCAAGGACAATAAAGAAAGGAAGGCAATATTGTAATTACAGCACAAAAAATTTACAGGATAGACTGAGTGAACAATTTTATCTCAAATGACGTTGTAGTATAGTGTTCTTACAGTTTTACTGTAAATATAGTCTGCTTTTGTCGCTGTTTCCGCTAGTTTTGTCCAGGGAAATTTCTCCTTTCCGTGAATTTCTAGGACGCCATTTTCCTGTACATAAAGACCTTTATCCTTTCCAAATTCATCCAAATCTGCGACATTGCCTGAGTTTAAAAAATTTAAAGCAAAATCTAATAAATAGTAAAAAGAATGAAAATCTGTAGTAAATGTTGTCTAATTTAATTTTTGTTAAATAAAGCTTGCAACAATGTATGAGGGGGGGGGTCCGGAGGTGTCTGATCCCGGAATCCCGACTTTATTTTTTCTAATTCCCGAAATCCCGAACTACATACAAACTAAAAGACTGGTGAAATCCCGATTCCCGGTGAATAAATTTCCCGAAATCCCGGGCTTAAATCATAAGAATCCCGAAATCCCAAGCTTAAAAACATCTAATCCCGACATTCCGAAAAATGGCCGGTCCCCCCTCATGTATCTTCGAGATGACAAAACAAGAATAAGTAAAAAGTTGCCATATTAATCTAAAACAATCTATTATTATTAACAATATTCATATAGTGTAAATAACTAATAACAATTACAAAAAAGTTCAGCTCTTTACAACATAAGATACATGTGATAAAAATATATAATTGGCTTAAAACATGAATAACAAAGACGAATCACCTATTAATTTAAAATAAATATTTCATGGGCAAAAAAAATAACAAAAACATAAGATCGATTTGATAAAAAAAAAATTTCTTTTACTTAAAATGAAATGAAAATCGCAGTTAAAATGACCAATGAAAAAAAAATAACATATAGGTTACAAACCACTAATTCATTTCTTTAACATTTTCAACTGAAATTTCCCATATTCAAATCTGTCTTGACAATTTATCTTAAGTTTAACCTGTATGAAACCATATATTTTCCAACATCATATCAAAATTTCAGCATACCTTTAAACCCTATCTATAAATATACACGATTACGGCCAAAACATTATGCATTGATAGTATACCGGAAAACCCTTATGATAAGTACTCAAAGGATCATTCTAGTCAATTAACCTTGGTCTCAAAATAAGCCTGATACATCAATGTTTAAACAGGTGTATCATTTTTTTCATTCCGACAACTATTTTTAAAGGGGCAAGAATTCAAAGTTATATTTAGATTCTAAAAGAGCTACTTTTTCATTTGTTCTAAGCGCTGATTGGCTGAATTGGTGGTTTGACACCTTAACATGATATTTATACATTCCCCAGTGTAATTGCTGCACTTTTTCATGATTTTTAGTTAATTTCCAAATTGTATACAGAAAATAACACCCCTTTTCAATTTTTTTCCTCCTTTTCATCTCTATTCAAAAAGTCACAGATTTAGTGTTTTCAGTGCTTTGATCAGGCACAATCACTCATAGATGTTAAACATGGACACAAAACCAAATATACTTCTTTTGTGTCATGAATTCTCAAACCATGTTTAATACTAAGCCCTTAGAGTATTTTTCTATCAAAATAAGGCTGCAAATGTTCAAAGCTACCTTTAAAATTTTGAAATCATGCTACAAAATGTCACCCTCCCCCCAAATTTGAGAAGGTGCTTCTAAGGTAAATTTTGGGACTTGAAATGGTCTTTACTTTGGTTGTGGTCAAACAAATAGGATTTTAAATGCAGAAAATGATGCAAAAAGGTCAAGAAGACAGGGGAAAACTAGTTTTGTTTATTTTTTGAGCTCATGAAGAATATTAGGTTTGTGAGTTAGCCGAAAAGCCTGATATGAATAGGTACAATGATAGTATTAAAACTACTGAAAATCCACCCAAGTGCATTTATTTTCCTTCGGGTGATTAAATATATAATATATAAAGAAAATAACATAATAAAATAAATGCAAATTTAGGAAAAGGGTTGCAAATTCAAAATCTTGTCCCAAAATCAGATAATCAAATTTTGACTTTGCTCTTGTTTTGACAATGAGGACCCTAAAATGGCAATTTTACACTGTTCAGTAGAGGAACAGCATGATATTTTTTATTTCTGAGGTTCATGTTCACATCAAACTGCATATATAAGCACCATTCCTGCTTAAAAAAATCATTGTATACAAATCAGACAGATTATTATATAAGGCATCTCAGTCAGAGTAGTTGCTTTTGTTCGCGACACCGAAGACATGAAATTTGTAAACATTGAACATATAATCAAAATAGTGGCGAATTCCTGTGTAAAATCAGCCTACATTTGATGTTTTTAAACTATTTTACACAGCTAACCCTTCTTATTTTGCACAAAATCATGAAAATGGCCTAAAAATGGCATTTCAGTGTCAAAATACAGAAATATTACATAATGACTGTTTTTGGCCAAAATGTTGGCACCAGCTGGCTTAAACTTCAATCTTTACCTCAAATTCATCATACATACATGTTTCGCATCAATTTAGGCTATCAACAACTTTTTATGACATGTTTCAAAATTTTCGCATATTTTGTGTTAAGGTTACAAACCACCAATTCATTTCTTTAACATTTTCAACTGAAATTCCCCATATTCAAATCTGTCTGGACAATTTATCTTAAGTTTAACCTGTATGAAACCATATATTTTCCGAAAGGTGCATATCTCGTCAACATCATATCAAAATTTCAGCATACCTTTAAAGCCTTCCAAGAGAGTTCCGAGGGTTGGAAAAACCCTATCTATAAATATACACGATTACGGCCAAAAAGTATACCGGAAAACCCCTATGATAAGTACTCAAAAGATCAACCTTGGTCTCAAAATAAGCCTGATACATCAATGTTCAAACAGGTGTATCATTTTTTCATTCCGACATTTATTTTTAAAGGGGCAAGAATTCAAAGTTATATTTTAGATTCTAAAAGAGCTACTTTTCATTTGATCTAAGCGCTGATTTGCTGAATTGGTGGTTTGGCACCTGTCAGGAGAAGACTAACCCATAGAGAACATGATGGGCAAAAGCGAATAAAACATTATGAAATTTTGAATCAGTTACGGAATTATCATTAACATCGTTCAATACTTTATACATGACATCTAAATTCTTAACGTTATTGTTCTGACCATCCGGCATAAATGTAGTCATACTTAAAAGCAAAATATTAAAAAAAAGCAATGCATCGTAAGAAAAAAATCCTAAGAGTAAACTAATATTGACTATGTTCTAAGATTTCTGATCTCATGATAAAGGGAAGTTTACCCCATTTAAGAATTGGGGCCATTCCGTTTTTTGCTACAATGGGGTTAATAATAGTCTGTGTTTATCGTTTTTACCATTCAAATCTAAATATTGAGAATTTTTCTTTAAAAACGAAGCATAATTCTCGAATAATTTTGGATATATCAACGGAGCCACATTATTGAAACTGGACTATTAAATGTACATCATTTTACATCATTTTAACCGTACGGTACAAATTATAAGCAAATAGCAATTACGATTTTTATCCCCGCACTTTCGAAGAAAGTTCGGGGATAATGTTATACCCTCCGTCTGTCCGTCCGTCTGTCCGTCCGTCACACTTTTCTTGTGACTCAAACTCCTCCTACATTTTTGGATTTAGGGATTTAATTTTGTTGTAGAATTGTTGCATATAGTCTGCAGATGCGCAATAAGCTTTCGGCTTTTCGATATTGGTCTTGGTGCAAACAAGAGGCCCTATGATGTCAATTTTAACAAAGACCCAAAGATGTGGATTAGACACATGTGGAATGTGACGCAAACTCCTCCTACATTTTTGGATTTAGGGATCAAATTGAGGGATTTAGGGATCAAAAACACAGACTATTATTAACCCCAATAAGCTTTCGGCTTTTCGATATTGGTTGGTCTTGGTGCAAACAAAAGGCCCCATTATGTCAATTTTAACAAAGACCCAAAGATGTGGATTAGACACATGTGGAATTTGACGCAAACTCCTCCTACATTTTTGGATTTAGGGATCAAATCTTTATGCAGAATTGTTGCATATAGTCTATAGATTTGCAATAAGCTTTTGGAATTTTGGTTCCGGTTCCAACTTTGGTAAATTTCCTGAAAATGTCAAAGGCCCATATTTTCTTTTTTAATTTTTGCATATTATCTTATATTCTGACAAGTGTTTGGTAAAAAAAACAAAATTTTGAAAACTTAGGATTCTGAAAGGCGGTTCCAATTTTGGTAAATTTCCTGAAAGTCTCAAAGACTTCCTATTTTTTGAAATTCTACCTAGCAACCATATCTAAAATGTTTGTGTAGTTTAGGATGAATATTTTCATCAATTGGATTTCAAAAATATTTGATTCCAATTTTGGTAAATTTCCTGAAAGTCTCAAAGACCACCTATTTTTTGGAATTCTACCTAGCAACCATACTTAAAATGTTTGTGTAGTTTAGGACGAACATTTTCATCAATTGGATTTCAAAAATATTTGATTCCAATTTTGGTAAATTTCCTGAAAGTCTCAAAGACCACCTATTTTTTGGAATTCTAC
>MJUU01031964.1:24468-52728 GCA_002080025.1 Modiolus philippinarum | reverse complement strand
CCTGAAAGTCTCAAAGACCACTTAGCAACCATATATCCTAGAATTCTTTTAGTAACAATAATGACTATCAATTGATATAGATTTAAAAAATAATGAAAAAAAAATATGTCAAGGGTGTAAAACAACTGTTTTCTTTGTCAACAGGGAGTGCGGAGATAGCTGTCGTTTCCGACAACATCTAGTTTTTCTTGCCAAACAAGCTAAAACTAATTAAAGGATATGGAGTAAATGCACATCAGGCAGGGTCTTTTCAAATATATGGTAGAACCAAGCAATGGGAAAATGGTTTCCTTATTGTTCTTCATCTTGAAATCACCACGAAACCTTCAATAATAAATTTTGCTCATAGTAAGTTTCAAAGGGACCCTAGCACCAGTTTGAGCGGAATTTATCATTAATTGTCGAACAATGCCACATGCATGACTTGCACCTGATCTCACCCATGTTTTTTTATTTGGTCTGTGTTGTTCATCTTGATGTATGTGTCTTCATTTTTCTTTTCTGTGCCGTGCTCATGTTGTTTCTCTGTTTCTTTGCTGTTTCCGATGTTGCCATTGTCCTTGGATTTTTATCGTTCGGTTCACACCTACTTTACATTATTTAGCCCAATGGTGCGGGATTGTCATCAGACATGAAGTGTGCATACGTTTGAATTATTTTGTTTCATAAAATAGTTATTAAATCCATGAATTTTGGTTATTATAGAACATGAACCCAATCATAATTTTATTTGATGTTAATTTCCGAATTCTAGTTCTCGATCGTTTTTGTTGTCAAGTTTGTGGTTCAAACCGTTGCAAAACATCATGTAATTAATACGTATCGTATAAACACGTATCGAACATATTGTGAACACTTAATTTATCGATTGCCTATAATATAACAGGGTGACAAAATATTTGCAAAAAAGAGCCAAAATGCAAGGAGTACTTACTTTACGTGTAAATGACGTCCTACAAGTTCGTTGTGTACATGCTTTGTCCACGCAACTCCTCAGGATATCCACAGGAGGACTTCAATCGTTTTAATAATTGTACGTATATTGAACATTCATTTCATATCCTTTCATTATTTTTATTCTATATTTCTAGCCATTTTTTTTAATTATTTGTCGTACTTAATCAATTTTCCAAAAATCTCAAATTTATGAGCCACTGATATGATGGATATTTTACCTGTAAATGTAATTCTAGCTTCATTTATAAACCGGCATTCATTAGCTCCTATATGTAGCTCTCCTTCGACATCAATCCAGTGGATCTTAAGTTGAACTGGTTCGACATCTGGGTCCCACACTAAAATCCCATTTGGTGTTATTTGTATACTGTATAGTGGTGGTGGTTGTATATCCAGCAAAATTGGCTTATCAATTGTTACATTGTCATTCTCTTTGGGGATCTGTACAAAAAATATTGGACTCGATGCTTAAATCTTGAATCAAAACTAAAAACAAAACGTTTAATCAAAGCAAACGTTATCGTTGGTCGCCATTTTTTTAGGTCTAGAACAGACAAAAAAATTTTTTTTAATAATTTGCGAAATAAAAAACAGCTTAATATAGAATGTACCAAAATATGACTTACGTTTCCGTTCCAGGTAGCAGCTTCACTCCAACGAAGTAACCCTGGAGTTGTATGAGGACATAGTGAAACACTATTGGTAGAAATAGCTGAAGATAAGAGCATAGCTGCAATAAAAATCTTCATGTTTTGCGTCATCGTGTAGTATGCTGTATCAGCCATCAAACATTTCCAATTTTATATCAAACTTACATAGCGCTGACGTCATTTTTACGTAAAAAGAAATGCATTTGGACCATATTTTTTTTCAGATGGCAGCAATATATTTATATTTTAGAGAATCTTAAATAAGAATCTAAACTTGTATGATAGTTTTTTTACTGATATGTTTTTTTTTACATAGATTACGTTTTTCTACGTAAATCATATGCAATTATAAAGCGAAAATTTAAACGCAAAATATTATAATGCACTATCGGCGTTATCTAATGAAATACGATAAATACAATTTAATTTAGAAGCAACCCCTTATACTAATATAGCTTTCATATTTCTAATGATGAAAAAAAAACTTTCCTTTTTAAAAATCAAAGATTTCGTTGTAATATGCAAGAACTATACATTGTACATCGACATTAGACATGTTTGTTTCTCGTTATTTCTCGTCCAGTTATCAAGTTTTAGTGTAATTGTTACCATTTCAGTTCATACATGTGAATTATTAATTGTAAAACAGCAACGTACACGCACCTTTTTCAATGCTGATTTCTTAAGGTAGTTCGACACTAGTACACGGCGCATGCGATTTTCGCATTTGCGAAACACGAGTCGGATGCGAAATTGACTTGATTTTCAAGCCTGAATATTCCGTATTTGGTCTTTTCATTTTGACGTCATAACAAATTGACATACACTTTCCCGCAAATTAGCTCAAGCTTCCCCCAAATATTGTCTATTTCGTAAATTATATAAAATATCTCTCTTAATAAAAAGGTGACATATAGATTTTTTAAGCTCAATCTACAGCTGAATTGTATACCTCTGAAATATCAAAACATAAAAAAAAATCTGTCTGATATTTGTTTCACAATAAGCATGTTCTTGCAGTTCCCTTTATATTCTTTGTAAATATCGCTGAAAAATACTAAATTTGGCCTGATTTTCAAAGCCTGATAACAGGAAAAGATGATCGGTGACATATCATTTTTATTTATTTATTTATTTTTTTAACAAATGGACTTAAATCTACAAATTATCTAAGAATAAAAAAAATCTGTCGGATATTTTTATTAGGCTCGAACTACCTTAAGCAAAACTTAGTGAACGTTGTTGCTTTTTTCAAGTGTTCTTGCATTTAGTATCATACACCACTATTGATTATACCCTATTTGGCTTTGTTAAATTGGACATTTTTGGGGCAACAAAGCACATTCAATGTCTTTTGAAAAAAGTGAAACTTTTTACCTACGGAAGTACATATATAGTGAGCTTTCACACAAAATTTGAGGGAAATTTTTATGGCATATAGGAAAATGAACTCCACCGGAAGTAATAAATACAAAATTAAAATTAAGATTTCACTTCACTTTCAATCCGTCATTGTATTTACCAAAACAATTTTGTATGCCTTCTAGCAATAAAATAAACATAATTTGGGTTACCTAAGATGTTTAGCTTTCAAAAAGCACGCATTTTAATTACTTTGAATGCATGAGTATTTCTCAGTAACATAGAAATATCCATACTCCATTCATTACGAACTATTTTATCCCGGCGTAGGGATTTCCTGTTTTTGTGGTATGATACCTCAATTATATCCAATAATTTCAAGGGAGATAATACAAAAAGCAAAATAAGACAATGCTAGCCTAAATTATGATGTTGAACAAGCCAATTCCATTGTTTCCGACGAAAAGTAATTTCTATCTTTCAATTTAAAAATTTTGTAGGGGTTATCCATGGGAGTTGCATAATTTTATAATTTACTCGGAGACGAACTGGGTAACCTAGATTGTTTTTGACATATTCGAGTAGAACATTATGAGAAATATAAAATATCAAAATTTCATTAAGTTCAAAAACACAAGTCAACATTAAGTTGGGTTATTAATAATCAATGAGACTTAGTTTTTTTTGCGTTTAAAAGCTATTATAAAAGCTTACATGTACACTTTTTTAAAGTCGATCAGCATTGCAGGTTAGTTAGAAGCAGACAGTTAGTTAGAAGTCGATCAGCATTGCAGGTTAGTTAGAAGCAGACAGATGGGAATTCATAGTTTGACCATTTGAATAATAATCAGCTGTGCAATTTATAGGATCGTCCTTTTATTGACGATTCGACAGTGCTTTCAAATACGTTCTATATAAATATATATGAATTCTCTTCCAGATTTTCACCTTGATTAATTAATGTAAAATTAAGTAATGATCCTCCTCTTAATTAGTTGCCCTTTAAATAAAATCATTAGTGAGGGAGTCATAGATATTTTGTGATAACAAAATAATCAAATACATTCTTCAAGTTTATGACTTCAAATAAAGATGATATTCCAAAACTTTTGATATCAAGCTCTAGATAATACGACTTGACAGACGGAAGGATCGTTCAACTTGGAAACTACAGAGAACATAAATTGTACCCGAAAGCTGCACAAACATACATGACGTTTTAAACAAAAACGTGAACGCTGTCATTCGTAGACTTCAGGATTAAGTGGCAAAACAATTCAAATTGGATTTATGTGGTGAATCCTTGGGAGGGCAGACCCGTTTCCAAAAACTTCAAGTATTTACAAGATAAAATGTTTCCTGTGTATTTGAAAAAGAAAAATATCAAGCATATATATAATTATGTAGAAAAATAATATTTCTCCCTGTATAGATTTGAAACACAATTAAGTTTCGTGTTTTAGGATGCAAATTAAAACAAGATGTGTTTTTAATGTCGAAACTGGTTACACAGGTTTTTGGCGATTGTTTTGCATATACTTTGCCGTTTTACAAGTTGGCTTCGGCCCCTGAAAGTCACAATTAGTTTTAACTCTCTTTTCGAAGATTTCGTTGTTGTTGCAGTCATTATCCTGACTCAAGTAGCAAATTGCAATATGAAGACAAAGGCAGTAGAATATCGAAGGAACAAAGCACAAGATTACAAAAATTAAAATCCAGAGACAAGGCAAAACCAAGAACACCAAAAGACGATGGACCAAAGACACTACATGCCCGCAAAACACACAAACACTACAAATACAATACAAAAAACTAGCTAACAGTGTGAACTCTCAAACGTACGTATTCTTCCTAACTTAAGTCTATTCAACGCGGAATTTAATTCCGAAACGGCAATACAGCTCATTAAATTTTATTGCAGTTGAGGTTAACATATTTGTTATAGTAGCTCATGTTCATTTATTCCATATCCATTCTTACAAAATAGACTATTAACTCCATGACCACAACGTTTAAAGGAAAGAAAATGACGATACGTAATTTTAAAAAATTGGTCAAGCGGTGTTAAAATTATGTTCCCCTCTGGCGTATGGTAAGCGAAAGTCACAAAAATTCGAGAAATATGGTATTTCGACGAGATACCTGGTGTTCGCATGAGAAACTAGGTTTCTCGTTCAAAAACTCGTCATCTTGATCGGTATCGAGGTTAAGGGTTTTTCGTCTAGATTGAAAACTCGAAGGGGAAACCTAGAGTATCTCGCACGAGAAACCTAGTATCTTGTTGCAAACCCTTTATCACGGCATCGAGAAACCTTCTAACTCACGTAAAACCCTCTATCTCGATCGAGATTGTAAGTTTAAACCAAGATGCAATAATTATATTAGCCAATCACGACACGAGATGAAAATCCGGTGTCCATACTGAAGAATTGGTTCGGTTAGGGCACAGGGGGTAAGGGTAGATAACTCTTGTCTTCCAATATCGGAGTGCCTGCATATGTGTACATTAATAATTAACACATTTCAATTTAATGAGGGTGATAAGTTACAATACATCCCGCTGTGAGATATCCGGACTGTTGACACAGTTGAGCTGATAATGAAATTCATCTGATATTTGAAAATATTAATATATATATTGTAAAAAATGTAAATTTGAGAGAGCTTTTGCATTCATTTAATTCCTACATGATCAATGTAATAAAACAAGTGAACATTAATATTGTTCACTTGTTTTATTACATATATATTAATATTGACTACTACATGTTGAACCGGTCATTTGTGTCATGTGCATTTAGTGCCTTTCAAAGTGCAGTGTGGACTTGGTAAAACAAATTCCCGAGCTGGAGATGATTCTGGCTATGGTGTTTTTATGGAGGTGATCATGTTTAATGCGTATGCCGTGTAAAATGAATTACGTATCATATCTAAATTATTAAACTTAACGGATAATAGGTATACATAATCTTGCGACTTTGTAGCTCTGTCCTTAACTTTTATTTTGTTTTTCACACTTCCATTCTTTTGGTCCTAGTGCTGTTAATGATACGTTGCCAAAATAGATACCAAACACATTCAAATGATTTCCTGTTAGGCCCTGATATACATTGTCTCGTGTACATTTACTCGGTATCCTCCCAATTTACTCCATGCTTGCTTAATGCATCACAAGAACATTCCCTGGCTTTATAGCAATTTTACTTCGTGTACTTACTCAATATATTTTAAAGAAATGGACTGGACAAGTCCACCTTCCTAGAAGAGTACCGAATGCACAGAAAGTCTGTAAAGAAATGGCCTTGTATACAAATGCGCAGTGTTAAAGGCTCTATGTTGACGCCATGACGACATTTTCCATTGCTTTGCTAATAAGATTTAGTCAGATATACTAATTTCAATACCTGTTCATGAAGTTAACCAACACCCTATAAGTTAAGACAATTGACTGAAATGAGACATTGAACTTTACGATGTCCAGCCTAAGTGGCATTCCTCTTGTTGTTTTATTCAAATTTTAAATGCAAACTGCGTTAAAAATATTATTATATATTTTTATTCTCATTTAAGTTAAAAATAAATATATTTCCAATTGAGTGTATATTTCAAATACACGTACATCAAATCAAGGACTTCCTTAATTGATCAATGCAAACGTGTGTCCTGTCACTAAGATTCGCATACTCTACCAGAACTTATTGCTGTAAGATTGATTGATTGATTGAATATTGTTTAACGTCTACTCAGCAATATTTCAGCTATATCAAGACGAGAACAAGTTTGTTAAGAAATAATCACTTTGGGGTATGGAAAGGGCCATGGGACGGGAAATTCTGACTGCCACTGGAAAAGTAGGGTGAAATCGTCAAGGGCGGAGAATTTAGCCTTGTAGCCGATCACCTACGGACCACCCCAAAAGAGCTTGCTGCAAGGGTTCTGTAACGTGCAGGAAGCGTGGCATTTCTTCCAACACGTGGACCTGAGTTTACATCCCATCCGAAAGATGGGTTGTGTATTTAATTACTCCCGCACAACCACGGAATGGGTCCTATTTCTATATCCCGGGACCCTCGGGGTCAGCTTCCGTTTAGGAGGGGTCACACCCCGCATGCCTGAGATACTAGGTCCTATTTCTATATCCCGGGGTTCCCTCGGGGTCCTCTGTTAGGAAGACTCATACTCCAAGCTCAGAGGATGAGGAGGCCTATTCATAAGCCGGGACCGCGCACACGCGATTGTTGAATACTGACTAGAAATAGCTTAATTTCACGTTTAAAAATAAACTTCCAATATAAGTCTATGTTACATTTTGTCCGTACAACTGATTTCATTAATTAGTGTGCACCCCGCTGAGCTGAACGAATTCTTCTACATGAAAACCTTTCATCTCGACCATTTTGGATATAGCGCAGGCCTTGAAAAAAATACAAATGATGGTCGTATTCCTCTGGTGCTGTATGTCTGAGAATTATACTAATTTTATGCAAATTTTATACCAACATTTTTTCTTATATTTCATTTTCATTTTATTTCATTATTATTTTTTGTTGTTTTTTCCTTATATATATATATACCTTTGTAAGAACACTTTGACAGTTGATTTTATGTTTAATGACAAACCTACATCCATTAATTTAAACATACATAGATATAGCGTTGTTTGACGTTTAGTAATGAATTCCGCTAAAAGATATCAAACTCCCCATGAGTTATAGTACATTGCTGAAGGCCTCATGGTGACTTCAAGATGGAGAACAACGATAAAAGCATTGTACCGTTGACTTGTAATGTAGATACTGCGTTTATATGCATTTCGGTTCATGGACTTCCAAATGTTTTGGTTTGATGTGCACTGACGAGACATAAGTTGTCGAAATGCGCATATGCAGAAAGTAAAGTAGCAGTAAATTCGGTAGTTTGATATTTTCTTATCATTTCTTCGTTAAGTTAATAGATATTACAACACAACAGCATATATTAGAAATCCCACGGAGATGCAGTTCTTACATTTTGTTCTGATTTTCAGACGCATACATAGGAAAAAGAAGGGAAACGGGGAATGTGTCAAAGAGACAACGGCCCAAAGGGGAGTAATAACAACCCAAAGCCACTATAAGATCTTCAATGAACGGTGAGGAAACCCCACACCCAACGGCAGGTCGGAGTTGGCCCTTAAATAAAGAGTTATCAAGTTCAGCGAAATAAACATCATCCTAGACTCCCATAGACATAAAGTGAACTAACTAGAAAACAGACAAGACACACAATGGCTTAATAAATTTCCTGGCTTAGGACAGGCGCAAACCTGCTGCGGCGGGGTTAAACTAGTTTTATTGGATCCAAACCTTCCCCCTATAGCCAATGTGATAAATAAAATAAAAAAAAAAACAATTGTAACAACAGTAAAATTCAGTTGGCAACAGGACTGAGTCAATTGTGAAAAATGAAACTGAAAGAACTAAATATACAGACATAAACATGAAATACATGTTTATATGTATATGTCTGAAAATCAGCCCACCAATATGTTAGACTACAAAATTAAATAGTGACGAAATCGTTGCTTGATAGTTCAGTAGATATGATATTTCATTTGCAATAGAGATAGATGACATCACATTTAATATGTTTTTCCTATATAAATCCGATAATGTTTTTATATCGTCTAACTAGAAAAAGTCAATTAAAAAATGTTAAGATATCTATGCGCCATCTGGTGATCGTAAGTCTAGACGTTTTGCTTTATTTCTCCACACAACGTATTCATTTTCTTATAATTTCAAAACTACATATTATATATTTTGCTATTTCGTTTTATTTCTCTTTTCTCTTATTTAGGGGGGGGGGAGGTGGTGGTGGGGTGCTATAACTATTATTTGTGTAATTTTTTCNTGTAGTGAATAACAATTGCTTATTTTCGTTAGTCCCGTAGATAGTAGTTAACTATGGCAAAAAGCCATAGGTTTTCAAAAAACGTTTTTTGAAAACCTACGGCTTTTTGCCATAGTTAACTACTTCTGATAATGTTTTTATATCGTCTTACTAGAAAAAGTCAATTAAAAAATGTTAAGATATCTATGCGCCATCTGGTGATCGCAAGTCTAGACGTATTGCTTTATTTCTCCGCACAACGTATTCATTTTCTTATAATTTCAAAACTACATATTATATATTTTGCTATTTCGTTTTATTTCTCTTTTCTCTTATTTAGGGGGGGGGGNGGTGGTGGTGGGGTGCTATAACTATTATTTGTGTAATTTTTTCTCATTTGAATTTTTTTGTGCTGTTGTCTTTTTTTCAATTTTATTTTTTTTTTTGTTGTTTTTCTTTTTGTTTTTAGCTTTCCTCTTTGGTTTTTGGTCTTGTGTTGTTTTGATTTTTATGGTGTTGTCGTTGTTTTATTTTGTTTTGTTTTTCTTCGTTCGTTTGTTTGTTTGTAATTGTTTTTTCGTGTTCCGTTGTTTTATTGTGTATGGGTGTTTTTGTTTATAATTTTTTTTTTTGTTTTTGGGTGTTTGTGTTGTTAAGTAGAGATGGAGTATCTTTATTATCTTTTTGTACATAGAAAATTATTTAAAGAACAGCTTATTTGAAATAAAACAGAGAATCTAATAAATATTTAGGTTATTATTTTACTACTTTACTCTATTTTACAAATTCCGAATCATTCTGATTTCTCATAACTTTGACACGGCCGACTTTACCTGCTGAGACAAAAAGGGGTATGAAGTGATATTTTCCATTTTATTCTTCAGTCATTTGTAGGCGATTGGTTAATTCACCTAGATGAAGGATCAAGCAATGGAAAGTAAAATGACTTGTCCTTGATATCGTGCTATAACTTCGACTTTTATATTTGCTTCTGAAATTTTGTCAACGTGGTAATATGGTGCTTGTTCTCATTTTTTTCTAGACATAATATCAGTTTTCGTGACCGTTGTTTTAAGGCATACTAACAGCAAATACTTCATGCTTATATCAGCCGTTTGTACTAGTTTGAAGTACGTGCAAAATTATCAGTTTTTGGGGGGATAATAATCTTCTTTGTATCCTAAGATCAATTTTAGCTAAGATATATCTTAGGAAAGACTAAAACTAACAATTAAGGGATGTGGGGTAAATGCAAATGACACAAAGTCTTTATAAATACATGGCAAAACTAAACAAGGTACAACGCTTCTATTTTTGTTCTTCATCTTTAAGTCACCATAAACGTTTACCAATGAGCTTTACTCATATCTCATAGTAAGTTCAAGACGGCCCCTAGCACCGATATGAGCGAATTGATTGCCAGATGTGCAACGCTACATTCATATTACTTTACCCATGGATGTGGATTGTCAATACTGGCAAAGTGTTCTTAGAATCGCTGTCATCCGTTGCCCCACAAAAAGACTATTAGCAGGAAATCACAACATTTAAACAACAACAGGGCTCTCCTAGAGCCAAAAGTAAGAAAACTTGGCATAATAAAATAAAGAAAAAGATATCGGCACAATAAACAGGTGGTCTGAATAACAATTTTAAATTAAAAAAAAAAATAAATAAAAAAAAAAAAATAATAATAAAAAAATAAAAAAGCAAAATTTGAAAGTTTGATAATGCATCTATATGAAAAATTCTTTCAAGAACAAGTACACCATAACTTAAATGTATATAGAGCATACATCTTTCTCACGGGAAATCTTTTTACAGACTCCACACTGCAGGAGAGACAAACTCCAGTCTAAAATTAACAATGAAGGGATATGGAGAAAATGCAAATAAGTCAAAGTTTCTATAAATACGTGCCAAAAATAAGCAATGGATAAACGCTTTAATTTTTGTTCTTCACCTTGAAGTCACCATAGATATTCAACAACGAGCCTTACTCATACCCAATAGTAAGTTCAAGACAGCACTTAGGACCGGTTTGAGCGGAATTCATTGCTAGATGTCGAGCAACGCTACATTCATGTGACTTAACCCATGGATGCTGGATTATCAACAAATGTAAACTTAAGTATCAAAGTAGTCTTACAATCGCTGTCATCCGTTGCCTGACAAAAAGACGATCATAAAATTTAAACAACCACAGGGCACTCCTCAAGCCAATAGTAAGAAAACTTGGCATAATAAAATCATGAGATGTGGGCACAATAAACAGGTTGTCAGAATAACAATTTGAAATTGCAAAAAATAAAAAAGCAAAAACTTCAAAGTCTGATAGTGCATCCATATGTGAAATTCTCTCAAGAACAGGTACACCATAACTGAAATGTATATAGAGTATAAGTCAAATATTCGTCCTAGGGCAATCCTAAGACATGACATAAGAAAAAGTTGTTTCTTTAGACCATCATAAGATATATCTTAATTTAGGAAACGTTCATTAACGACCCCTAAACATTATTGTTCATAGTGATGTGACTGTAAGAAAACTTGGCATAATAAAATCATGAGATGTTGGCACAATAAACAGGTGGTCAAAATAACAATTTGAAATTACAAAAAATAGAAAAAGCAAAAACTTGAAAGTCTAATAGTGCATCCATATGAGAAATTCTCTCAAGAACAGGTATACCATAACTGAAATGTATATGGAGTATAATAAGTCAAATTTTCGTCCTAAGTCACGACTTAGGGCAATTCTAAGACATGACTTAAGACAAAGTTGTGTCTTAAGACCATCATAGGATATATCTTATTTCAGGAAACGTTCATTAAACATGCCCCAAAACATTAATAAGTCTTATTTCAATTTATCAGATTGTTGCAATCAATTTGGATAAACAGCCTGTGAATGTCACCCTGTATAAGGATTAACTACCTGTGAAATGGTTGAATTATGATTAAGAATGAGAATTTTTTAATGATGTAAAATTTTAAAAATGTTCAGAGCTTGAACATCTTACGAAAGGGTATTGAGTAAATGAACATGAGACCATAACACAAATGTTAACTCCAACTGCAATAATTATAATGAGCTGTATTGCCATTTCGGAAATTAATTCCTCATCGGCAGCACTAGAACCAAAACATAGAAAATCCTGTTTGAAATGCATAAACCAAACGAAAGCTACGGACAGGAGGGAGTTAAACCTTAGGTTTTAGAATTTACATCAATTTTGATACAAATGTAATAGTAACTGAACAAAGTGTTCACATGAGATATTATTTCATGTATAAGTACACGATATCTAAGAAAAATAAAGAGCATACATCTCTAACACGGGGTATTGTTTTACCAACTCCACACTGCATTGAAAGACAAACTCCTGAATTACATATTTTACGAAAAGATATGGAGTAAATGAACCTGAATCCATAATACAAATGTTAACGCCATATGAATGTATGATTTCTAATTATTCTCTTTGTTAATTATTCAAAAGAGGATTAAAGTACCCCAAAAATTATTCCGAATTCAAAATGGCTATTTTTTAATATTTTACTGTTGAGCATATATCCTTTCTTTGGTAAAAATATTGGACCACCTTTCCAGGCGTTTTACTGAGATAAATGGGGTCAAAGCTACCTCCCCTGAATAATGGTCCGATTTCCCATATACCCCCCTTTTGACCGTATAAACAAACTGTCTATTGTTTTTGTAAAAAGAGTGTAAATGTTTGTTGTTTTAAGGGTATCTCTAGAAATATATCCACTTCTGTCAATTTTTTTTTTTTTGGTTAATATTCCCAATAATGTGCCCATTGAGGTTAGATTTTTGTCACTTTTTGCCCAATGGAGGGACATGAAAAGTGGAATTCAGAAAAATTTCCGAATTTAATTTTTTTTTATTTAAATATATAGCTTTATACGATATCTTTAAAATATAAAAAAAATCAGTATAGCAAACCAGGCTTTTAATAGATCTACAAACATTGAAAGTTCACAACATTGCCCCTCCCGTGAAAAATATTGCCGTCATTAGTACAGAAACCGGAAGTGATGTCAACGGCTGTTTTCGTAGCACTTAATCCATGCCACCACAGTGATGTGACTGTAAACAGCCGGGCCTTACTTGACTAAAAACAGGAAGTTGTGAGTTGCAAATGCATAACCGGAAGTATATACTATCTAACCCCCTAAACAAATATCATCTACAAATTCCAATTTTGTGATATATAAATATGATAGATTTTATGTTTCATTTATTTTTTTAAGTTTTTTACCCCTTTTCAGCTCTTTAACTGTGTTATTTTATTACAATTTTCCCTTTGTCATCTTATTTCAAGATTATCTCTCATTTTATCTAATTCAGAGCCATTTGAATTTTTTCCCCGCTATTTTTCTGTTTCCACGGCAACGGTCGCCATTTTCATATTTTTAAAGACCAAAACTCGTTTCTTTACATGCTAAGTAACCTTACTGTCAAATTTCATTCAATTTTGAGCAATCTGAAATTTTCCCGCCATTTTCCGTTCCAATAACAACGGTCGCCATTTAGATATATTTAGCACCATTCACATACTAAGTAACCCTCCTGGCAAATTTCAATCCATTCTGAGTATTTTTTATTTTTTCCCGCCATTTTTCCGGTTAGATCACATGACAGCTATCCTCATTAACCTTAACTCTCAATAATTTTACAAGTATTACAAAGTTTCTGTTGAAGGCAAATGTTGACCAGATTTGTCGATTTGTAGATTATGGTTGATTTTAAGGATTTTTATTAAAATATGTCTTGTTTTTAAACATGACAATTTAGATCAATATTTTTCCATAAACCTACATTTTATTGAAGTTTCCTTTTCATAATTAAATGAATAAAGCTTATTTTATTCAAAACGAGTTGATCTTACAACCGTACAATATAACCCCAATTCAACAGAAATAAATATTTTTTTTTATTCTTGGTGTGATATGTATAGAATTTTATCACAAATTATCACTGAAAGTGAAATATGCTAAATAACAAAATACCAGAAGTAACTGTTAACCAAATTAGTTTCAAACGGCAAAATCTCAGTTGATAAAATTAACATGTTCCAATATATTTATAGAAAAAATTTTGAAATCTTTCACCGTTAGATTTTTTATTTATAACTCACAGAAACACCCCCTTTATCGGAAGTCCTAGATTTTGTTCAGTAATCACCATCAAGAGTATACTTCGGTACTGTAGATGTATAAGAATTGTCATACAAAGACTACAAATTATCAAACTTCTTCATAGAAATTTGTAGACCTAAATGTGAGAGAATAATTATCATATGCAAACAATAAGTGCTGCTTTACAGTGCAAAAGAAAATACATTGTCAAAACATTGATAAACACATAACTTCATTCAATTTCTTTAATATGAAAATCCTAACATTCAATTTTCACCAAAAAACTGAGCAATTAAAGGTCCTTCACACCTATGACTTTATCAAAATTTTATAAAAATTCACCTCACTAATTTTTTTACAATGCTAGGAAAACTGCCTAAAAAGTCTTAATTCAGAACGTCAAGCAGAGGGAATTACCTCCTTTTCCGAAAATCTGACTTTCATTCATTTCACTATTTGGAAGATGCCATTCAAAACCTTGATATTTTAATGTAGACACTTTGTTTTATTTTATAAAAGAAGTGCAGTTTCATGATAACATGAATATTTTATTTCTATTGATGATAAATATTCCAAATCATTTGTTTTATTCATACCAATCAAAAAAGTAATTTGTGCAAAAAAGGAGTTTTCTCCCCCTATCCAAGATCTACAACCTCAAGAACTTGATAAAAGTAAGGCGTATATCCACCAGGTGACTTGATATGGAAATGTTAAAGGTTACAGTATTGGCTAAGACTAAGTTGTTTCTAATGGCCATGGTTCGGACTCTGCTGTTATGTAATAACGTTTAACAAAAGAACATCTAATAGACCTTTTTCAAAATTTATTCATTTGCTACACCAAAAAACCTCAAATATCAGTACTTTCTGTTCCAATGAAGCTTTTCAATACTTACTGTTTCCGCTGATATTTTTTTATATTTGCTTTCTCACTCTCGAGTAGATTGAAACTACTACAAAGTTTACCAAATTTAAAGTAACTTCATTATTTTCCTGTATAAATAACAACATTCCATGTCTGCAAATTAAAATTTTTTGTCACTTGTGTCGTATTTGAAAACAGATGAATGTAGATACTATGGACAAAGTAAAATTGGCGCGATTTAATAAAAGAATTGGTACATGTATATTGAAAATAAAAAAAATATATGTTGCGAGACAGCTTAATGTCATATAAATCAGACAGAATAAGAACGTTAGTAAGCTGTCGTGCATGGAGAACACAAAATAAAATTATGAAATAAAACTAAAATCTAAAAAATATATGAACAAAATAGAAAGGCCCAAATTTTCGGAGTTAACTCCTTTTGCGAGGCTGTATATTGTATGTCTTGAGTAAAACTATTCATCGTACAATGTTTTGGATTCATTAGGAATAACACTACTGTCTCTAAGCTTAACCTTGCAGCAAATTAACTTCAATCTTCTATATTATACTCACATTGGAAACAAAACATTGTTTTAAAAATGGTTTATTTCGAGGTTAAATTATAGAAACGAATAAATGTTGCATATCAATGCCGAAAATCCTGATGAATGAAACAAAATGGTGCGAATTATTATTTTCAATGTTCGTCAGGCATCAATTTTCGTATTATTTCCCAAATTGCTTTGAATATATTTAACACAATGATGCAGTAATTAAACTTTATTGTACTTAAAGTCTTGTGTCTTGATATTGTTCAAAACTTTGTGAAATTTCTTTATTCGATTGTTCAATTACCGTATGATAACCTGTCGTGTTAACCTTATCTTTGGAAATCTTTGTTGTACAAGTATGTCCATGCTGCCCAGATTCTCTGGTGGAGCCACGAAGGAATTTCTTCTTGTATAAAGTGAAAACTCGTGTATTACATATATATGAAGCGAAGATATAAACGCCTGTCAACATGTTGCAAAGGCTTACCAACACAGAAAGAATTGATGCCGGAAAAAACGCATCGATGATCTGGAATATCCAAGTACATCCGGTGATTGTAAATAACTTTAAGTAAATAAGAATATCCCGTCTTTTATAAAATGTAGATGACTCTGATGATACTTGAGGAGAATTGTGTATATGACAAATTGCTACACAAAACATAATTGTGTTTAATATTAAAATGACAGAAATTGGAGTGATAAATGTAACTATAGCGGCTGTTTTGATAATCAGAAAACATATTCCACCTCCATAGCCAATAGACTGTTGATCGTCAGCAACATATGTCACGATGATATTACAACCTACGATCAAAGCTGGAACACCAAACGCATAAAGACTGTATTTCAACCTTATTTTCAACTCTGATTCTACCTTTATAGCCAACTTACTGGAAAAAACTCTACAAAGATGATAGGTACATACGTTGAATGACGTAAAAACAGTTAATAGAAAATAATGTGAAAGTATTCCAAATACTTTACAAAAGTCATCTTGTTTAAAATTGAACGAACGTAACTGAAGAAAGATTGTGCTAATCAGAAGTGAAATAGCAAGACTTATATTATTTTGACCTGGTATAGTACGGAGTACTTTGAATAACCCGTATGTAACAAGTGTCATAACCAAACACATGATTGAAATAGCTGCGCATATGTTCGCTAAAACCAATTCAATATAATCCGTTTGATCTTTTGCTTCAGAAGCGGCTAAAATTTGTTCAAACATGTCAGCACAAATCCTTATTTTCTTACCTTCGACGATCATAAAATCATTTATTCCTAACAAATATTTATTTATGTTTAACCGTATGTAATAAATATTTTGGAAGGTATATTCATTTTTATTCAGTTCAACCTGTTTGCATAGCAACAAGTTGTTGATGCGTGGCGCCTTATTCTTTGCCACAACTCCGTTCCTCTGTAGAATACACTGTTGTGAAAGTTCCAGGCTGCTGACAATAGTCGGGACATTAAAAGCGTTCTCATCTCTATACAGTGTGATATTCACAGGCCGGTTTTCCAAATAAATAGAAACTGTACGATCCAATAAACTTATTAGAATTTCCTCTGTTTGAAGTCTGTGGACTGTTTCGCGTATAAGCAATTTCACATACAATAAACCTGACCAAGACAAATTTGGTATATACTGGCATGAAGTATCAGCAACAATGTAACCAACCTCATACAAAAGTTTATCTGTATGAATTTCTGATTTCAAATAATTCACAAATGCAAAGAAAATGTCGTCTAATAAATCAAGACCAATTTTCTGATAGCTATCAATTTCTGTTTGGATCTTGATACGGACAGCAAAGATATAATTGAGTTTAGTTGTAATCTGTAGAACTGGAATACAAGTATTATTAGTAAGAAACTTTCCTGGACTGCAGTGGAGATCTCTACATACGTTCTGAAATGCAAAGAAAAAAAAATGAATATACAGCTAGGTGAGAACGTCATTAGTACAATTGCAGTTCAAGGGTAAAGGCAGAACTTTCCGACTTTAATGCCCTTGACATGCAGTTGAAAATTATTTCAAATGAATGGTTTTACTTTATGATTTAACCTATATGAAATAATTACATGTATGGTATACATTTTATACTTTTACTTTCTTTCCTGGATTTGTAAATTTCCTTTGAATCTATAACACTATGCACAAACACAAACGAATTCATCTTCAAGACATCCCATGAACCTCCTACTTGTAAAATATATATATATATCACTGGAAAATTCAAGTTTTCAAACAATTCACAAAAAAATGGATAATAAGATATCAACTTTTTTTTATTTTTAAAGGACTGCAATTTAAAAACAAGTATTGTAGTTTTGAATGCTGTTTGAATATTTATGCATTAATGCCATTGTTTTTGTTTTCGAGTAAAGTTTATACAGTATTAGAAAATTGCTCTTTATTTTTGGTGTCGTATGAGATTTTAAAGGTTATGAAAACTCAAATTTCCGGTTCCGGTTTTAATTACATACTTGCAGATTTCATACATGGTTATGTGATTTTAAATAGAATTTAAATTCTATGAGATTAAAGTAAGGTGGAAATATTTGAAAACACACTTTCTATATAAATAATTAAACGTTAGTATGGATTAAATAAATTCAATATTTATGGGTCTTTTAAATTTGATTAACAAGACAAACAAATAATTTTTAGCTTTCAAATTGTTTACTTGAGTTTGTGTGGATAAATATTCTTGCAGTAAATTTACTTCAAATTGAATTCAATTATTGAAACACAGTGTTGTTTAAAATTGCAAAATTTATAAATTTAAGAAACAGTAGACATAGACATATGAAACAGGAAGGAAATGGTGCTAAATGTCAAGGAGACAACATTCCATCTCCAGGTTTAAATACCCAAAACAAAGCATCTAAGGGTTACAGGGCAGCATTTATGAATTTGTTACTTGACACAAACACAAATTTATAGAGATTGGCAACTCGATATAATCAATAACTAAATACCGAGGTTACTGTGAATTTACTTTCTGCATATGCGCATTTCGACAACTTATGTCTCTTGAGTGCAGATAAAATCTAAACGTTTGGAAGACCATATACTCAAAAATATTTAAAAACTGATAGGAAACAAATAACCAATATGATCTAAATGTAAAGCCAAAATTAGCTAAGGACAGAGCTATGCATGAGGGAGATACTCCTTAGTTTTCGACAAAATTTACAAAAATTTAGATATTGTAAGGTTTCAAAAATAATCGGCTTTCGGGTCAGCACCGGAGTACTGACTACTGGGCTGATGAATACCCTCAACGATGTGTCGCTGCCACTTATGAAATACATTCAGTTTTAAAATTACAACTCAAACATTAATTAAAAACCTGGTTATAAATTTCTGTAACGAAGTGTGTGTAAACAGTGGTGTCAATCATTTTGGAGTGTAAAAAATTCATTGGAAGTTCTCCATAAATTGAATGCCTAGAATGCCCCTTTTGAATCCCTTGAAAGTTTTGATTTCTCTGCCCTCTCTACTACCTTACCACATAATCTTATAAAGGAAAAATTAAGACGTCTTATTCAATGGGCATTCAAAAAATCCGATTGTGAATATATATGTTCTTATTCCTTTAAAACACATTTTAGTGATAAAAAAACAAAGGAACTCAATTAATTGTACTTGTTTTGATATGATTCCGCACTTGAAATTTTACTTGACAATATATTCATTCGTTTTGGTAACTCTATTTATCGCCAGGTCATAGGAATTCCTGTGGGTACCAATTGTGCACCACTTATAGCGGACCTCTTTTTGTACTGCTACGAATCTCAGTTTATGACCAACATCAGCAAAGACACATCTAAACAGCATTTAATTGAAATTTTGAAAACACTTTCCGATATTTGGATGAATATTTGAACTTTAAATAATGACGACTTCAATACGTATTATAAGGACATCTACCCTAAAGAACTTACTTTGAATAAAGCCAATGCTAATAATCATCATTGTCCATTCTTAGACATCAATTTTGATATAACGAATGGTAAATTGGATACTAAAATTTATGATAAAAGGGGCGATTTTTCTTTTCCCATAGTTAATTATCCATTTCTGCGATGTTCCATTAACGCCATCATATGGTGTTTACAAATCTCAACTTGTTCGATTTGCTCGAGTATGTAATAACGTTTGCGATTTTAATGAACGGAATCTTTTCATAGCTGAAAAACTATTACATCAGGGTTTTTCATTATCATAAACTAGTTAAAACCTTTACTTAATTTTATCATAGATATAAAGATTTAGTTCATAAATACAATGCAACCTGTAAACATCTAATCAAGGCTTCACATCCCTTATTTTACCGTTATATTTTACATAAGAGTAAAAAATACATAAAATCGCCTAACAAACTTATAAATCTTTAAATTGTCTAATTCATAAGGGTTATAATTACGGTATTGTCGTCAAATCATTACGTATGGCCTTCCTTGGTATTAACATTTAATTTTTTTGATAGGGTCTTTGCATTTTAACTAAACACATTCTAAATTTCTAAAATCTGTATTGCATGGACACGGGTTATGTATTCCGGCATATGCATGAAATCATTATGCTAAACTCCTCACAATCAGGGATCTTTGTAGAAGCCGTATACTGAGGGTACATCACTTAATTTGTCAGTTGGTAATGGGTCTGGATCTGGCATGTCAGTTAACTGCTAGTAGTCTCTTGTGATTTCATGTTTATGTCCGTATATTAAGTTCTTTCAGTTTCATTTTTCAAAATTGACTTAGTCCTGTTGCCAAGTGAATTTTACTGTTGTTACGAATGTTTTCTGATTTATCACATTGGCTATAGGGGGAAGGTTTGGCCCAATAAAACTAATTTAACTCCGCAGGTTTGCGCCTGTCCTAAGTCAGGGAATTTATTAAGCCTTTGTGTGTCTTGTCTTTTTTTAGTTAAATCACTTTATGTCTATAGGAGTCTAGAATGATGTTTATTTCGCTGAACTTGATTACTCTTTATTCAGGGGCCGACTCCGATCTGTCGTTGGGTGGGGTTTTCTCACCGTTCATTGACGATCTTTTGGTGGCTTTGAGTTGTTATTACACCCTTTGGGTCGTTGTCTCCTTTGACACATTCCCCGTTTCCCTTCTTTTTTCTATATAGGTATCTAGTTAAAATTAGCAAAATGGCAAGGCTTCGTCTATTATATCAGACATTTTATAATTTCAATTCTAACTGGAAAAGTAGTATTTGACATTCTACACCATGTAAAAACCAAAAACAACATAATTCCCCAACTTCAACCGATGATTTTGATTCCAAATTGCATCAGAAGTTTTCTAAGCATAATTTGGATTGGCAATATGCAAATCATTTTTGACTCGTATGAGATTGTTTTTAATATTTCTACGAAAAAATTGTAAGAGTAGTGTATTAAACAATGAGAATACAAATTTGTAGGTGCCCCCGTGGCCGCTTGCTTTCTTTGTCATAGCTGATTAGTTAATAAGTCTCTGATGTATAACTGAAATAAAAAAACCGAGGTTACTTTCCTTATGACCATTTCGACTACTTATGTCTCTTCAGTGCAGTGAAGATCGAATAAAACAATGGATAACTATAAACCAACAAATTGTAAAATTGACAGAAAACTAATAACCAAAAAGATTTAAGGATGTAGTAAGGCGGGGTTTTTTCAATTTGTAAAAGTCATTCGGATTTCTCTGATTTTATCCAGTATTACTATGTAAAATATTTTGCCCCATTACCCTCAATTTTCTAGTAATCAAAGTCAGAAAATTTTAATTAGATTGTAGATTTTCCTTCCATGTGAAACAATTCAATATTGTGTCCATGCTATACTTAGGTAAAAGTCCAAGAGAGCCTTTCCGGCCATTCTTTAAAATGTGAAATATCTTGAAAACAAGGCCTATCGCCTATCAATATTTTTGGCCTACTTAATTCCTTTGACAATGCTCTTTCCATTTAGGGTATCAATTTAAAATCGTAGATTTTCACCTTACTACATCCTTAAATTGAAAGCCAATAACAGCTAAGAACAGAGCTATGCAAGAGGGAGATACCCTTTAGTTTTTGATTTTAAAATGTAGATATTGTAAGTTTCGTGCCAACACCAAAGTACTGATTACTAGGTCGGGGAATACATTTGGGACTAACAGTCTTAATTTCTGTTGATGGGGTTTGGAGTGGGGGGCAGTGGTCAGCCATGGCTACATCCTTTGAAAAAATAATAGAATAACAGAATAAATTTCATGTAGGTTAGTGATGTAAATGAAAATTATGATCATTTTTTATCATTATTGAAGAAACAATAATATTTGTGTCTTCATTTTTCTTTTCTGTGCCGTACTCATGTGATTGTCTATGTTTCTTGGTGTATCCGATGTTGCAATTGTCCTTGGAGTGTTCGTTCTAGATTGACGGTTTAGTTCTCTGTTTCTTGAATATTAATCTGTTTATGCTTCTTTTTACTTAAAATAATTCATCTTTCATGACTATGATTGTTACTGTTTTGAGGAACACCTAAGGGCATTATAACCAACACAACACATAAATTGTCATAATTATTCACCACAACCATTACCATAGACATGAGATGTGCAAACAGAGGGTCAGAATTTGAAGCCTCGATTAATAGAGAAGGTAGTCACGGAGATAATGATGATTGTTTTAAGGTATTTAAGTCTAGTATCAGCGTATTCGGGGACAAGATTTTTTTACCATCAGGAATGGCCATTCCTAATGTTCGTATAGCCTTAAAATGCAATTAAAAAAAACAGAATTGCAAGAAAATTTATCTGAAATGTTTTTTTTTTACAAATTATGTCTCTCATGACCTTAGAAATATAAAGTAGCAGCCCCTTTTTAATCTTGACATTGAATAAACATTCAATGGACCAACAAAGTTACTTTCACAAGGGATTTTACAAAATTTCTCCAAACATCGAATTTGACTTAAATAGTAAACTTGTTAATGGTGCGTAAAAATCAGAAATGGATTACTTACTGTTTTGATGTCATATATTTGTTTATCTGAGCACATGGAACGTTTAGATAATGGTATTGACTCACTGTAAGATGACAGGGCAAATAAAGATCGCATTCCACCACCTGGTTCAATTATTGGAGGTATGCAAATCTCACAATACAGAGCTTGAACGGTTAATTTATAAACTGACACAGAATCACATTTCTGGCTATCTATATTAAAAAGCGTTTTAAAATTATTATCTGCACAAAAGTTCAGAATATAATTAACATCATTGCACATAAAACAGAAAATATTCCAATACCCCTTATATGCGATAAGTCTATGATCCCTTAGGGAAGTGCAACCTACGTCTAACAAAGGCTCTAATCTCTTAAATATCCCTTTCCTATTGCATTTTCGGATCAACTGCATTCCATGAAAACATTTGAGATTTGATGTCAAAGAGGATTTCCTGAATGTGCATCCTAATGAAATGGCTTCAGTTGTCAGCTGTTCGACATTGTAGAAAATGCTGAAGACTTCCTGTTTATGGCATCCAATTTCATATTGCCATGGTCGAAATATCGTATCAGCAAGTTCTGATACGTTGTCCATCGAGTATATTGTTGGTAGAATATCTGCAATTTCAAAAGTTGACATATTAGTATAATTAGGGTCATATGTACCTATTTCATACTCATTTTTGCAATAAGCTGTGAATATATAGTATACATATTGCCGCCTCTCCTTGATATATCCAATTTGTTGCGTGTCTCTGATAATTTCAGAAGTTTCATTTATATTACAAAGAAAACAATACTTGTTTTTGTAAGGGTACGTACTCTGATCAAACGGCATTAAGTAACACAAATCTGAGGTGTTGCCGACATTCCTCATACAAGTAGATATTTCTTCAAAAATTCCTTTCGGAGGATTGCACATATAACAAAATATATTTCGAAACATACCATATGGTTGATCCATACCCATGCAGGCCTTTTCAATAGATGTATTTTCTGTAACTTGTGTCCCTGTTTGATTACACCTGGAAACAACATCAGGGGTATTCGTTGCGCAAATATCGTCAAAATTATTATGGACAGCATAAATAGAACAATTACTTTGTGAAGCTAATTCTGATATTTTTTCGACAGACTTTTGAAAGTTAAAATCTGTATAAACATAACAAGCAAACGATATATACCACTCATCTAAGATATTTGTATCATTGTTGCACTGAGAACAGTAAATGTTGTCATATGTCAGGAAAGTTTCTAATGACGTCACTGGCAAAGCTTTTAGTCTTTCCGTCACATTACGATCAATTTCACATTTCATTCTAAGATCTAGAGGCGCCGACTTCGGACATTTCCGTACTACTTTGTATCGGTCTTTTCTCTTTGAACGGATACGATCCTGGTTTAAATTCATGATAACATAATCTTTGCAGCTTCTTTCAGGCAGGTTCAGCAAAATATCTGGACAACAGTCTCCGTGTCGTAAACACTTTATGTCGCAGCTACACTTTGGACATATCTGTGATAGGGGGTTCTTTTGTGTTTCGTCAGATGTTGTTCCTGTCTTGACACATCGTTCAGTTCCACAGAAAAAGTGATAATGTTCAAGAGCTTTCCATATTGTACTCTCGTTCATTTTTAATCCGTCCGTGAATAAAAACGACAGGAAGGTCATGATATAAAAAGAATACAGCATTACAAACGTTCAGATATATTCTGAAATAATAAGAAAAAAATTTTGAAACTTTTAGCAATTGATAAAAAAATCTGAAGAATTATCAAATATTATTTTTAAAAAGTCAAATAATCAGTCTACTAGTATTAATGCACCGTTTAAAACAAATTAAACCACATCTATATGCCGAAAACGTACACCAGCTGGAAAATTGACAAGAGAGTAAAAATCGGATCAATATATATGCTTACTACATGATTTTACTCAAAGAAATGTATTTTTTCAAACAGGATAAAATGCTCAAGATATGTGTAAAATTAAAAGTGTTCGTTGAAAGAATAATAGATGAATATAATTTTGGAATGATCTATTTTGAACCTCAGACTTATAGTAGGGTGCCCAAGAGACGATTTTTCCGATTTTGGGTTAACGGAATAACAAACACCTGTATTATACATTAATGAAAGAGGATACCATGGCGCATCAAATGACGATGTCGTAGAGATTGAATTTGGTCACATTTTATGGGGTAAAAGGTCAGCTCCTAAAATTTTGAAAATTTTGATGCATTTTAAAGTGAGCTTCATTTCACAGATAAAACTGCAACGAAATTCGAATATTGTTGTAAATTTTATTGGGGTAGTTCTTAAGTTTTACTTTTTATAATGATTCGTCTTTTGTGTTTATTCAACAAGTTTCAAATTTGGCATTTTGTTTTAAAGGCCCGTCATTTTGAATATTTGCACCTCCGTGGTATGAGGGGTTCTTTCGGATATAAAGAACTGCGCATTTCTGTCTTTTATATGATTATTCTTTCAAGGAAAGCTGGAATTTAATTTTAAAACGTACCGCAAAAAAATAAACCAAGTAGGGGCAAAATAAATCGTACTTTTTTATTGGTATAAATAAGTCAATTTTCCCCCAAAACACACACTGATATTAATCTTAGTAAGACCGTTCCTACTGAAACAAAACCCTATTATGTTATCTGAAATGATATGGAAAAGTGATTTTAAACGTGAAAACAAATACACGTGCTTGGAAAATCAAAACAAAAAGTAACGTAAAATTGTCACTAGATTCCCGCTTTTTAACTAGACTTTGGCTTGTCGAGTAATTTAGACAAGAAATGATTAGAGTTATCTTTCGTTGTACACTTAAAAGTACATGGCCAATTCGCATGGTCTTCACATGGACTAGAATTTGAAAGTTATACGCAAATTTTGGCTTTTTAATTGTTTATTTCTCTTTAACAGTAGACATTACATCCATGATTTTTGGAGCATATGTACATTTCGTATATTTACTTTCTTTTAGGTTGGGATTTTTCAGAAATAAAGCATGGTTATTTCGCATTCATTAAAAATGTCGTCAATTTAGACTCAAATTTTACCCTGACATTAATACCGTTAAATTACAAAAGCAGTCAAAAATAACTTGTATTCTATGATTCAAATAAATATTAGAGGTCTTGACTTAATCGTGAATAACTTTTTATTTGAATATAAGAGAGTACTACTATTTTCTATAACTTAAAATATACCATATCCCAAGCACTGTTTTAGGGTACCCTTAAAAAGAGAGAAATTAGAGAAATTGTGACCATGCACAGGAACTTTCTACGACAGCTAAAAATTTGAAATTTAATAGTTGCTCTATCATTTAAAACAAAAATAAGCCGTGTGTGATTCCGTTAACTCAAACTCGAAAACTAAGCGTCTTTTTGGACCTTGGGAACCCTACTATTAGTTTAGCGAAGCCAAAATGCAAATTTCGATAAAAAATTTGATGAAAGTACGAAAATAGAAAAAAAAGAAAAGGAGACGCAAGGCCTTTTAACGGATCTGCAAGACATGGTTGAGGGTTTAGCTTTCCTTTTATGATTTTTTTTCAATACCTAAATTTTATATTAAAAAAGGCAATACCACATGTAACTGAATCGAATTGATTCCTTGTTTAATACTGATACATGTATGAACATATACATTATAGATTTTATAATGGTATGATTTGAACATTAACATGAACATTTGATTTGTCATAATTTTTTTAAAATTTCATGCCTTCATTTCAACCATTATGCAAAAATTATGTACTTTAAAAATCCATTATGTCCAAATGTTATTTTTTTTCAACGAAATAAAAATTTGTAAATGTATTTAATATTCTAACACCTTTAATGATAATTGTGGATTATTCACTTAATATTGCAAGGGTATGCTAACATACTAAAGGACAGAAATTTAAACTACGCTATTTTTATATTATCAAAAGCTGATTGTGTCCCTCCATTTAATAAAAACTTTAATGGATATAGTTAGTTTTATAACTAAGCAAAGTCAATTGATATTAATTTTTAAATTTTCATATCCTTAATAACTCGTATAAGTATACATATTCCATTTACATATTTAATTATTAACAACATAAGCTACCCCAAAGGTATTGATAACATCAATAATATGACGCATGATAAATCAAAAATTATGGTCAACAAGAATAAGGAATTTTCGAGATAGGAACTCTCATGTAATTGAAGGCGGGAACGATCGCCTCAGATACCAGTAGACGTAGTGACTGGATTCTTGACCTATAGAAATAGATATATACCGCATCAAACACAAAATATTTATGAAATTGAAGTGTATGTTTTTAATTGTTCCTAGATGACAATTCTTTAACTAAATTTTAATTGACGAAAAACAATTAACTTGAAGCGCTACACCAGATTCAATATAAACCACCCTTAGCTCAACAGTGTTCATTAATTACTGATTCCCTCTCACTGTATTGAAGTATTGATTTTTTTTGTATAGTATCCGAAATTTATTCCGGTTTGAACACGTTTCAGAATTTCTGTATTTCCCACCAAGGAGGGTGTCCGGTGGACTTTTCCAAATTAGGGTCAACAGAATCCAAAATACATGCATAGCAATGAAAATGGCTATGTCGTAGTTATTGGTTATCGTAAAATTTATTGTAAATGTGATAAAAAGTTTCTTTTTTATTTTTTTCTAAATTTTTCATGCAACCAATAGTTGGATTTTTTCACAACAATAACAAAAAAAAAGAAACAAAACAAAGCAAAAACTTTTAATATGCATTGCCATTTTAATGGTGGTAGATCATTGTTAAATCCTTTTTATAATGATTTGACTCAATAACAATGGAGGATTATGATGTAGAAAATGCACATGATACAAAGTCTCTACAAATAAAGGATTAAACTAAACAATGGAACAACGCTTTTATTGTTCTCCTTTATCTTGAAGTCATCACGAGGCCTTCAGTAATGGACTTTGTTCATAATAAGTTCAAGATGGGCCCTACCCTAGCTTGAGATTAATTAATTGCTAACTGGCGAACAATGTTACGTCTATGTTGTTTTACCCATGGATGCATGATCGTCAAAACATAAATTAACAGGCAAAGTTTTCTAAGAACCGCTCCCATCCGTTGCCCAACAAAAAGATTCATAGAAAACTATCAGAACCTATAAAAAAAACCACAGGAAACTCATCGCGTCAATTGCTTAATAAAATATTGAGATGACTATATTTACATGCAAAAGATTTAATAAGCAATAAAGGGATATGGAGTAAATGTACATGATACAAAGTCTCTACAAATGCATGGTAAAACAAAGCAATGAAACAACGCTCTCATTGTTGTTCTTAAACCAGTATATAAATTTACAAAAGTAAAAAATTACATCGGTATATGAATGTAAACTATGATTTAACTCTAAGATGTGTTTTCCAGTTAAGACAAAAACAATCTCAAATAGAAAAAAAGGGTCAAGATATATATGTAAAAATCAGAAGTGTTCGAAAGCTATTGGACATTTATATAATGATAAATGTATATAATGAGTTTTGGCCCTGAGACTTAATTTTGCTAAAGTAAATGCACATTCAGAGAAACCGCAATTAAAGAAACAAATAGAGAATACAGTCATGTCTTGTTACGAATCTGCACGACATAATTTATTGTTAGCATTCCTGTTACGAAATTTTTAAATCCGAAATTTCAAGAGAGGCAATACCAATATTGCTGCTTACTGCATCAGATTGATTCCTTCTTTAACTGATACTGACATGATGACATGAGTATATACATCACAAATTTTAATATGGTAATGGTCGAGTAAAATTACCAGCC
>MJUU01031964.1:0-24458 GCA_002080025.1 Modiolus philippinarum | reverse complement strand
AATAAAATGGTCCGTGCCTAAGTTGAACATTTGTCCCAAAAATATACAGAAATGCCGATACCTAAATCGGTTTTTAAGGACTCAGGCTACAGAGCTACCGGGCACATCTCCATATGGTGGATAAGGGAATGCCCTGTCTTTGCGGGGAAGTCAGGTCATAATACGGACAGCCTGGCCGCGAAACCATTGTAGCAGAACTGTGTGGAGAAACACTACGCTTATGCAATATAAAGACCCCTTTTATATATTTCTAAGAAGAACAGAGTCACTGAGTCTCGTGTAGAAGGATGCATTTCCCGTCCTTACCTATTTCTCTCCTTTTCTTATAGCAATCAAAGCTCACTGGACATTAAACTCTTACTAATCAATAAATCAATCAATATACAGAAATGTTATGTAGAATGCTAATATACTCAACAACAAAACAAACTCGTCACTAACATATATTCGTTGTACCTTAAAATTCAAAAGCAAATATCTCTCAAAATACTTGTTTGAATACCTTTAAATTTCTACACAAAATTTTAATCTCAATCTCTTCTCCCCTCCCCAAAAACCCCTTTTCTAAAAAAATAAATACAAACATGATTAAAACTTAAGTGTAAAACAAGAGTAATGTAAAATAAATGTGGAAACAGTAAAGATCATCACATAGTAATGGACATGACAAGGAGCTTAACGAATTAATTGCCTAGACCAGTGGCGGATCCAGACTTTCTGCTAAGGGGGGGCCCGACCAATATTTTTTTCAAAAGGGGGGGGGGTCCCGGAACCCATTTTTTTTTAAAAAACCCTAGGAATTTTAAATATTTTCCGGTCTAAGGGGGGGGCCGGGCCCCCCGCCCCCCCCCTAAATCCGCCACTGACCTAGACACAAACAAGGGAAAATAAATATTAACCCTTTTGATTCTTTATAGATTGGAAACGGGAAGAGTTTGCAAAATCTTGTGATTACAAATAAGTTTTAGGTTATTAGAACAAATGCAATTTTGGCTCTGTTTGGCCTCTTATAGATGAAAAATGGTACGAGATATTTAAAACCGTGCACTGTATACTAAATAAACCTTACACTATCAGGAATCAAAAGAAAAAAAAACAATTGATTGAAAGCCAATGAAAAATACGTCTTGAACTTACTATGAGCTCATTGCTGAAGGCCTCATGGTGACTTCAGGATGAAGAACAACAATGAAAGCTTTGTCCTTTTGCTTGTTTTTACCACGTATTTGTGCAGACTTTGTCTCGTGTGTATTTACTCCACCAACTTCCATTCACCATTCACTTATATTCAAAAATTAAAATTTTGGCCCAATTGACTCTTTATACCTTGAAAACGATAAGACTGACACCAAATATTTTAGAAACTACTGAAATCTTACAACAATAGGAATCCAAAGAAAAAAATCCCATCAAAATCTGATGAAAAATATAGATTTTACATATTTTGAAAATTTTGACCCAGTTGACCCAGTATAGCTCGAAAGCGGTAAGGGCGACGCCAAACCCGTTGACATTTTTGCTGAAAGGTTACAACGAAGAGAAACGAAAGTAAAACATCCCACTGAAATCGGATGAAAAATAAATTTTTTTATTAAATCTGCATGTTTCCAATTTTGGCGCCACATAGCTCGGAAAGAAAACATGTTATCGAAAATCTAATGATGCAGCGCTGTGTCAATTTTCCATAAAGAATCAAATGCAAAAAATACTGCATCAAAGTAGGACAAAAATAAAAATAATTATATATTTTTTTTAATTTGCCCTTTTCGGGCCCCATTTATCTTGTGAAAATAAAATGGCAAGTGAAATCCGTTGATACACTTCTGATTGGAAATTTCCTAACTAGCACACTGAAAGAAACCCCATCAAAATCTGATAAATTATAAAGATTCTACAGTCAAATAAATGAAAATACACAATTTAACCCCCTTTTCAGTAACGGTTGGGGCCAGCAACCTGAAAAAAAAAGGTTCTTAGGAATGTGCCAAGAAACCTCATGCTAAAATTTGATAGTAATCCGTCCACTAGAACCAAAGTTTTGCTGTCCACAGACGCATGCAGACGCCGACGCTGATGCAGACAACGGCGCCGACGACTTTGCCATACCGTAATACAACCGCAAAATGTTTGTGGTTGTATAAGAATAACTGTACACAAAACAAGTTCCAAACAACTCTATTCTGAGAAAAGCAATTCTTTGAGTTTTTTCTTACACATTAAAAAACCGTTACTATGATTACAAAATGAGACACGTTTGGAAAAAAACAACTTTCTTGTTCTCGTCATTTCATATTTAATAATTACATTAAAAGGGGCGATATAGCATGAAAATTTTAAGAGCTAAACAGCAATAAAAAAGTGTTGCTTTTCTTCTGTTCTTGAGTACATTTGGTCATATATATTTGTTCAATTTTTCTGTCATAATTTCAACCTTTCGCAAAATTGTGTACATTTAAAATAGATATTTCAGTACCGACAAATTGACATTTTGTGCAAATCTTATATTTATGTTCAAAAAAATAAAAATTCTTAAGGTAATAACAACAATTTACAGCTTTAGTATTAATTATAGATTATGTACTCACAATTAATGAGTTTGCTAGATTAATAAAGGGCAGCTATCCACACCACTCTATTCTTATATTCCGACTACGTCTCTCAGCTAAGTCTTATAACTAAGCAACTCAATTAATTTTTCATAAACTTAATTACTTGTATCATAAATGTCCCTTTATATACTCAATATTAACTACCCCCAATGCATGAATTAATAATTTCTAGTATAATTTGAAAATTAACGCCAACCAGAATTTCTATCCGATTGAAGAATTTTTCGAATTTGGTTAACAGAATCTAGCACATCGGCGTAACACGTCTTTGAAAAGAGGAGGTTTTAGCGAATCGAAATGCTGATGCCGAAATAACAAATAACCAATATGATCTAACAACTCTCCAGCCATTTCATGGCTTTCGAGATAAAAATATGACATGGGTAAAAATGATCATCATGATTAAATCTACCTACCCTGTAATTCTGCTCGATATCCGATAACCCCTATTCAAATTATTGCCCCTTTTCCGTAAAATGTTCGTTTCATAATGGTCATTTAGTGGTCCCCTTCAAAGTTTGTGAATTTTATGTTCCTATCTCATCCAGAAGGATGTCATCGGGAAAATTAGCTTTACAAAGGTACCTTTGGGACATGGATTTGAAGATCTTCTCTGATATTATGGCTAATTATAACCTTACTTTGTCACAACTATCCTTAGTTGGTCCCCTATGAAAAAAATGCCCGGAAGGCATTAGATCTAAGTTGGCTACAAACTTGGAGCATATTTCAGCATTGGATCCAAGCTTTCAAAAATGTTTTCCTCTGAAACTGTTTAATTAATTTACACAAAAGTAAGTAAAAAACAATCGTGGGGTGGTCCCCCTCAATTTTTTTATTTTTATTTTAGTACCTCAACCAATATGGTCGCAAGCGGGAAACATAGTTAAATATAGGAGCCTATGAGAAATGTATTCAAAAATATCCTCTGACACATTTGGTCATATTAAATTGAGGTCTATAAACATACTATTAAATGATACCCTTTAAAATTAAGGTAATTAAATTTCTCTATGTTGGCCATGGGCCAGGTGGGCCATATAAGCTCTTGAGAGCCTCCAGCTTCTGATAAACATGAAAGAAATTGATATGACCTATTTTGTTTTTGTGCGCATGCGGATTAATATGAGATGTAAAACTTATGAGGTAGGAATGTACAATGACAAATTTGGTCAAAGTAGTAGTGATTTCTCTCATATCAATTTCCATTAAATAATGTTTCATTAACTGGAAATCCCAAAATTATTTGTGGTTTCACAATAGTGCCTCGCAATTACCTACACGAGTTCACTTGGCATTGACATAGTTGGTAGCACATCTTTAAAGTAGTTTCAACCACGTTAACCTGATGTCAATGGGCACCAATTAATTTTCCATGGGCTACAATGGTAACAATTTGAGTTATTCCACCAATTTCTATATTTCGTTGGTAAATGTGTTACTCCTCAAAACGATCTGAATTCAGTGGGGTAACTTCCATTTAATTTTCGGGGTGACATTTCAGTTTCGTTTTTCTGGAATCTACATGAGTTTTTCTGGTAAACCCTACTGCCAAAAACAGCCATTATTATTTCTATATATGCATTCAGTTATCAGTAAAACGTACAACACTCAAAGTCAGTGGAATGGTTGACAGAATTAAGCACTATTTTTGTGTGCATCAGTTCAAAAGGTCAAAGAGTGATCTGGGTCCACGTGACACTGATCCGATTAGTATTTCAAAAGAATTATCTATATCGTCAGAATAAAGTCTTTCGCACAAGAAGTATTTTATTAAAAAGACAAAATATGCAAAACCATGTAGGTAGTGGTTAAAGTAAGAACAGGGTGGTTAGATTTTCACCACTACGTTTCTTTCGAAGCACTCCAATTCAATTAATCACTTTGAAACTTACCTTTACTGACTCAAAGACCTGTTATGAGCATTTAATTCTTGTCAATGGTTTCGAATACTCGATATCTCTTTGTCTTTGTCTTTCATTTGAGTCTCTCAAATTATTTGCCTCTGGTCGATTTATTTACCCCTAAATTACATAACTCAAATTACTTGAACCTCATTAATTTTATATATTCACTCATATGACATATACTTAACTTTGACCATCTCTTATAATTCAACTTAAGATTACGCGATGTTTGAACGATCTTTTTTTCCCGATCTTGAGATCGAACCTAAGCTACCTTTCTATAACAACTAGATTGTCAGAGGACTGTGGCAAAGCCACTCAGCTTCGAGTGGTAATTGACGAATAGAAAATCTATTTAATGCGACAACAGATCGGCAAGTCAGGTAATTTTTATGACATAATCTGATGTATTTGTAGATGTGCATTTACTCAACATCCCTTCATTGTTAATTTTATAAGCAAATGTAAAATATATCTGACAAAAAATATTTATATGACAAAATTTTGCCGTAGCTAGAACAGACAATAAATTCATTAAATAACTAATGTAAGTCGGCTAAATAAGTAAACACGCTGAAAATTCTATTTTTATTGAAAAAAGTCGGGATTTATTTTTATTATACCTTTTTGAAATTCCAATTTGACGGTTTATTGTTCTAAATTATTACGGGTTTTAATAATTTAATAAAATCTGTAAAAGCAAACAATACATAGTCAAGAACTTTAAACTGCATGTTCATTATTAGAAATAAACATTAAGATAAAAATAGAATTAGATGGAATTTTCACAAATTCTATTTCAATTGTGTGGGTTTAACCAAGTAACTAATGAAAAATCTAATCTTGTGCAGGCATTTAGTCTCTTCAGTTTTTCCGCATATAATAACTCTAAGCAAGAACATTCTAACGTCTGATATACAACAGAATCGAGTTAATGTTGTATTAAAACAGTATGCAGCATTTGGTAAAAAATAACAGCTGTCCCAATAGTGAAAGTCAATGAAAATAGCACAAGACCTAGCCTGTCCACACATTTTGCCAATAATTTCCACAATTCGGGTCTTCTGGAATTGTGTCTTCTTCTTTTACGTCGTCTGGATGTAAATAAAAAATATTAAAAAAAATCTACTTCATCTAGGAATGTCTAAAATAGACAGGGGTTTCCATTTTCAACGTCGAACGGTGGTTGTACCGGGTATTTGAAATTAGCTCAAAAATAATATTCAACAAACACCTGCCTAAAGTGACTGTTTTAACCACATTTTAACAGGAATGGAAAACCCTTCTAGACTTAGTATATTATCGATTGTTTCAACTTGAGTATTTTTGTATTTTATCAAGATGCAAACTCAAGCTCAAAAGGTAACTGTAGACCTTGATCTACAGTGAGAAAAGTATAATCACAACTTAGTTGATTGAGAATAATTATGTTTCTTTTATGAAACTCCTGAAAATAAAAGAGGCTCCGAGGAGCCTCTACTCGCTCACCTGAGTCACATGGCTTTTAGTTGTAAGGATTAACCAAAATCTAGTCAATATACACGTTACTGCAACCAAAACATTGGTGCAGCAAACAAAAAGTTTTTTTTCCTAAAAGTTTTCGTTTCCAGGTTTCGTTACTATGGCAACAAAATCTTCCACTATCCATTATAACCTATTTCAGATAACTTTTCAAGCGAAGTTGGTGATGTGTTCCTCTTGCAATCTAGGCAATACAATTTTCTTAAATAAAATATTTATGGTACACTTTTCAATTAAAAAAATGGACATTACAACCAATTTTGGACCAACTTTCTTTAACACATGGACAGGAGTTTCCATAATAATTAAGGATATTTATATTGCTGAAACCAATTCTTGCTTCAAATATGACATAAACATCATTAGAGTAAAACAACGGCAGTAAATTACCGAAGGAATAAGGGGAGTGATGATCACAAAAATCGAAGTCCAAAGACATGACAAAAACGGTAGCAGAGGAAAACAAAGACAAAACAAGAACGCGAGAAAGCCACAATGCACGGAAATAAAAAGACGACATTAAGAACTAAACGACATTAAGAATAAAAAGACGACATTTAAAGCACACCAAGTAAGTGAAAACTGATCCGTTAGTCCAGACAAGAATAATTCAAAGAATATACATGTAGCAACATCGGAAACACAAAGACACAAATACATCACATACTTAAGGCTCAAAAAAGAAAACTGAAGACACGCATAAAGATTATAAGACGGACCGACATTAAAACCAAGGGTGACGTGCAACGTTAGAGTAAGCACCTCTTGTTGCAAATAAAACACCCCTTGTGTTGAAGATGCCAATTCTGATTAATCACACTGATTCACACAAAAAGTATACAGAGAAAATGTCGTCACAATACCAGAATTCTTGGTGGATAATTTAAGTTTTCCAGTAGACAATAGGAATACCTACAGAGCCACTTTTAGTTGATTTGTCTCTATTCGTAAGAAGCCATCCTTCTTTGCTTATCATACAAGGACTAGTTCAGAAAAAAGACAATAAGCTAGCCAAGTTCTTTAATTTCAGCTTCCGTTATGTATATATATATTGTTCTTTCATTAAACAATCTTAATTTAAGGATATCCTTCATCTTATTTACCCAAATGAACTCGAAATTTAAGAGACCACTGATACACCATCATAAGCATAATACCGTGACTTATAACTCAACATTCACAACACTGGACATCTGAAAACAAAATTTTACTAGCGTGATGATTTCGACTTTCAAATTGTGAACTTCCAGTGTTTGAGCAGTAATATTCCCACATCTCCAGTATATGGCGTCTTCGTTTCACAACTCATTCGTCATTGTCGTGCCTGTAGTTGGTGTATCGATTTTGTCAATAGAAACGAAATTATGGTCTCAAATATTTTTACATTAATGGTATGTTCAGTCACTGTTGCAATTGTCAATACAAAAGTTTTACGGTCGTCACTACGATTTGACATACCATTACAATGTTTCTATTTTACAGATGAGAATAGATATCTTTGGGTATATCCAGAGTTTATTACCAGACTGACAAACACCGACTGGCAGTGTGACGGGCGCCACGCGTGGAGCAAATCATGCTTTCCCTTCCGGAGCACCTAATGAGACCTCAAGTTTTGTGGCGTTCTTGTTCATTTTTGTTTATTTTTGTTTCGTCGTTGTAATGTTGTCTCAATTCCTGTTGGATATGAATTGGCTTGATTTAAGGTTTTTGATTTAATAATTCCGACCTTTCATCATTTTGCTTCGGTAATCGTTTGCCGATGTATTCCAAAGTAAAGTCAAATCACTTTAAGTCATTGAATACAGTTAAGATATCGAGAGAATTTGTGTTTAAAATCTAAATAAACAAGCTAAACCAAATCAAACATGTCCAGCAGCAATGTAATATATATACTGCAGTAATAATGCAGCAAGAATGGAATCCAATGCAAATTGGACCCTGACATAGGCATATCAGTAAAGAATCAGGTAAGATAACTCCCCGGACAAAAACCTGTGACCTTTTTGTTTGCTTTTGGTATTTTGTTGTTAACTGAAATCAAATGGTTAATACATCTTTGAGTTTATGGTCTTCTAAACGTTTAGATTTTATCTGCACTGAAGAGACATAAGTTGTCGAAATGCGCATATGCAGAATTTATATTCACAGTAACTTCGGTATTTAGTCATAGATTAAATATTAATTTTGACAATGTAAACGTTCTTTCTGCCTTAAGTTACTTTACATAAATTTTGGATTTTAAAAATGTCAAGTTTTTTTAAACATTTAATGGGGTTTTTCAATAAAACTGCGTTTTCGGTGAATTAAGTTGAAAACCCACTTAGATCGATCAAGCACAATGACATATTGATAATTCACATATTTACATTGCAAGTCTCATTTTAATCGGACCTTTGAAATTTTAAGAATTTATCGTTATTTTTAATAATTTTTGGCGTGTGGTCTTTCAATTTTGGCTAGAGTTATGTTCTTTTTGCCTCAAACTCAGTTTTGAAATTTGAATTTGGTATTGTCATCTATTGTTTACTGATAAAACTACCTGACTTGACTGACTGGCAGGGAAAACATAATCTGTATCTTCTGTATTTGTTTTCTAAGAAAAAGTAAAAATGGAAATTCAAATCTTCAAATTTTCGATACAAGATAACAGAAATTGAATATTAAACATAACAGACATACTATTTCAGTTTTAATATTTCCTTTTCAATAAAAATGTAAAAATAATGTTCCGTAATTGATAAACAAAAAACCTAAATTCAGAGGAGATAATACCATTTAAAAACCACATATTAAGTAATCTAAAGCTATATCTAATGTTTTTCATTGAAAGCATTATTACTATAATGAACTGAAAATATCTTGGATTCTTTTTTTTTAATTTCAAGAAGTATTAAAATCATCCCCTCCTAAATTTTAGATCTGTCTCCCTGTAAGATTTTTCAGCAATTTCAAACTTGTGATGAAACTATATCCCTTAATTTGCTAAAAATTTTAGTAACAAAATTTCAATTTCTATCTCCGATAGTTTTTAAAATACATGTATATGCTCTTCAAAAATGTACACACCCACTTAAGACAAAAAATATTACTGGGGCTCTCATTCTCTTATAGTTAGTACTAAATTGTGGATGCTGAAATTTGTTACTTCCAAATTACTGAGTAAATATTGGTAGTTAAAAGACATATGGAAAAACGTGGTTTCAAAAAAAAATAAATCCTGTCGTTCTCAAAATGGCCCTTAATTTTTTTAGGGGTACCAAATGTTTAAAAAAAATGCAAAATGATACTAAAATGTCCATTATTTCCATAATGGTGATCAGATTTTTTTAAAAAGCATGGCAGGGTCTTTATATGCTGAACCTTTTCGCAATTTAAAATTCACTACTATTTCTTGTAGATTGTAATATGTAAGTAAAAAATGAAAATTTTACAGAAAAAGTACAATAACACTTAAATGTGTCGTAGAATTTTCTTAAAATTGCTGGGGAGGTAGATCTTGACATGCTGATCATTTCTTATTTCATCGGATTTTTCTTTGTGGGTTTTCGAGTTATTTGCCAAAAAAAAATACAGTTTACGCCTGTGATCTATTTTATGCGACAAATTCCTCGTTAATCTCAGCAATAATTGACACAAGAACGTAGAGACCTTGGTAATAGCTCAAACCAAGATTGATTGAAATTGATAAAGCAGTTTCAGTGGAGAACATTGGACGTTGAACTTTCTACAAAACTGAATTGTGAATAGATCTTGTCATGCTGAAATGTCATTTTTTTTTTTACTTTTTGCTTTGTTTTTTTTCTTCTTTTATCTGTTTGTTTGTTTATTTTTTTGTGTGTGTGTGTGTGTGTTGTTGTTTTTTTTACCATATAAATAAGTAAAATGGCAAAGGTATTTTATCTTTTTGTTGTGCGTGCGGAGAATACGTTTTTCTTGAGGTAAATCCAGTCGTATGGTTGATGGTCTACTACATTTCAAATTACCAATAATTATTAGCTCATTATTTTGCATTTATGAAACAGACACTCATGCAATCCCTGTCATGATTTGGTGAGCATTTCATTATACAATGTACAAATGTTTTACCATGATGCATAGCGAAATCAACTCACACATAACGTGGCTTGAAATCATATAATTGTCAGAGAACACTTTTATATACACTTTTAAAATACGAAGGTCCAGAAGGGATTGATGGTTGTTTCTAACTCAAGATTTTTTAAACAGTCGTCTAGTCGGAAGATGACTTTTACAACCGATTCCATGGTCGCAGATAAGACTTGACAATCGCAGCAATACTGACACAATAATTTACATTTGTAAGTTCATTTGACAAAACAAAAGAACTTTAAAAACCATAACTGAATGAATACTGGTATTTGTTTACAAAACCTCTCCCCGACTCCAAAAATTAAACTCAAAAAGTCACTTCGATTGCAATAATTCACGTCCGTAAGATAAAAATAATTCAAAACTAGATAAAGTGGTCATATTTCTGTGTTCGGTTGTTTTCCATCTGACCTTAGACACAGAAAAATGTACCAACAATTTTCATTTGCAATTTCATAAATGGTTATGACTCTGTGATAAATCTGACAGATATTCCGAACTTTGGTCTACAAGCTAATGAAACTGGGTTGTTGTCGAATTAAAAGAAGATTTTAAATTCATCGGTGGCCTTAAATTCTGCAAAAAAATATTGACCGAGCATTGCGAAAAAAAAGATATGCACAACAAGGTTTTTGGCAAAATATTTTGTGATGTTAAGTTGCTGTTGGGTGGAGACGCAGGTAAAATGGAGCATACAAGCTGGATGGTCCCTTTTAGATCTCGGACGCACAAGACAAAAATATTATGTCTTCTTGGAGAAGAGGAAACATTAACAAAGTACAAATATTTTAGCATAATTATTTTAGCGTGCTCTATGTCGCCATTAAAAATATTCATTCATTTCGTCTGTTTTATTTGGTGTTTTTAATACGTTACCTGTTTAGAAATACATCTATATGGCTTGAAGCTACGTATATCTGTCATAGTTGTTATTGCTAGTGGTTGTAATACTTTAAACACCAACCATTCGGGCATCTACTGGTTTTCACGATGATGCAAGTGATCACAAAAACTTGAATCACTGCTGACACATCAGTTATAACGAGAGTAAAGGTGAAATATTTAGCTGTAATAAAAAAAAACTATCCATTAAAATATACAGAATAATCATCTATTTGAAGATTGAGAAGTGTTAGTTTGTGATCTAACACTGCACATGTTCCTAAGCACTCTAACAAAAAAAATTAAGGTTCGAATTCATTGATCATAACGGTTCAAAACGAAACAGTATCTGCTTAAATAACATAAGGAATTAAACTTTTAATCTTGGAAAACTTCAGCTGAATGAGAATAATTACAAAATTACAGAACAAAGCTTACAAAGCACCTGGAAAATCACCGGAAAAATTGTCTACCGCAATGGTCCTGACTTAGATTCATGCATTTCAAAAGAAATGATGGAAGGAAAATTTAGCATAATAAGATAATTACATATTGTTTATTTCTTTTCCCTCTACCACTCCTGTGAAGAGTTAACGTTAAAATTATATAACAATTTTTTAAGTTTCGACGCGACGCTTTAACCGTTTACTTAGGCCTATTACAAGAAAAATACAAGAAAACTGCAAAAACACACAAAAGTAAAACTGCCTAGGACCTACGTGCATCCATGAACTTTTTTAAGTTTTACCCTCAAGACGTATAGTTTGATATCTAAAAAGGACGAGTAACGTGCTACTAAGCTTGTTTGCCTCTACAGGATTTGACTTTACTACCGGGGTTGACAAGTTAAACACCAATAAAAAACGATGGATGAGATCAGGTGCAGCGGTAGAGTAAGCATCTCCTGCTTCTTATAAGACACCCGCTGTGTCGAACTTTCAAACGCTAAGTTTCCATGACAATACAAGTATTGGTATTCAACTTGATAAAATATTTTGTTATCAGTTTCACAGATTGTGACTGATTTCGTAACCTCTGTTCTATAGTATAATGATCCTGGTCTAGTGGTTTGGGGGATATGGATTATTTGCCCCTTTTTTAAGAGGTGTAAATTATATGCCATCTTTATTATCGGGGTATGGATTCTTGATTTTATTACAGGAATATGGGTTATTTATGAAATACACACTAATTGGGTAATATTTTCCTATGAACTAGAATTTATTTTGTATATTTTAGGGATACTGAAGATTATTTGTAGGGATTTGGATTATTTGCTACAAATACTTTGGAGATATTTGCGGATATGTTTTCAGGGTTACAGAAAATGGTGCTAGGGGCCGTCTTGAACTTACTATGAAGTATGAGCAAAGCTCATTGTTGAAGGCCTCATGGTGACATGGTCAAGTTGAAGAGCAACAATAAAAGCGTTGTTCCTTTGCTTGTTTTTTAGCATGTATACTTTGTCTCATGTGCATTTACTCCATATCCTTTTACTTATAAAGGGATATGCATTATTGATACTCCACCTATATAAGGTTCTATAAGGAGCTAGGGTTATGGTAAGCCTATGGCAATAAAATATATTAAATGAAATTAATTTTAAAAGTGGATCGTTCATCAAGACGTATATACAATTACGAAGATTTATCATACTTGATAGATTAAAAAAAATCTATGGATATAATGAGAATTGAGAACATGCATATCTTACTACATATAAAATCCAACATACCTATCCAAGGAGTTGTTTCAGAAGATGGTGGTAGTTTGTCTGCAATCAGTAACTCGAAAACAGATATCGTCAACATTACAGTCAAATTGAGGCCAACCTTTTCCCCAGAAGGTTCTACAAATCCAGTATAATACGTTTCATGTCTCACAGCGGTAGCCTTATCAATATCCCATTCAACGTTGGACTTAAGGTTTGATAGATCTGCCGTTCTGGATTTCGATGTTACATTTAAATTGAATCCATGATATGCCCAAGATCCAAACGTCAGTAGACATATTTGTTTATCAAATGGAAATTCCGTGACATCCAACGGACACAGTTTCAATTGTTGATGGAAAATTGTAGTGAACAGTTCCGTCAGCGTGTATGGTTGGTCGAAAATCACGAAGACCATAGAATTCGTCTGAAATCCTGTAAAAGAAAACACATATAAAAAATACAAGTGAATGAATAAAAAATAGTTTGAACATAACCTGCATATTTTCCAAAAAAAAAAAACAAAACAAAACAAAGAAAAGAAAGTAACATCCAAGTTAAAAAACAAACATACAAAAATGCAGGCATATCAATCAAACCAAATTTCTCTCTCTCTTTTTTAAGTTAGCGAACTAAATCTATATGTCAATCAGGCAAAAGCTAGTCAACAACTAAAGGAAGTTCGCAACTCGTGTTTTTTGGTACTGCTGTCTTGTTGTTGGACCTGATATGTTTTATTGATATAATCTTTTTTATATGATCACCGAGTTCGTTTGTTTTCGTGATATAGATCGCTGAAAAGTTGTTGAACTTTCAAATCACGCCTAAAATCATACCTTTTATAGACCACGTCGATATTTTGACGGCGGCTTTTATCGAAAAAATCCATTTTAGCGTGCCTATTCTATGTTCAACTATTTATAGCGGCGAAATGAATTCGGGGACCCTATATAAAATTTACACTATTAAAACGGGAATTTTATTGTTTAAAACATTTCTTTTTTGCAGAAAAATTGTAGGATACATTTTCATAAACGCGCAATTTAAAGAAGATTAATATATTATTTTTGTGTACGTTTTACATAGATTCTGTATGAATACAACATAACTGGTTTATTTTTCAATCGGTCATATTTTAAACATTAAAATAGCTAAACCGATTTCATTTCTTTTTTGAAATTAAGCTTCATTTGATGCACTTGCATGTAAAATTTCACCGAAATCCGGAAACTTTGCTATTTACGTACCTATTACCTTAAAGTGAAACCACTGACACTCTTGTTATCATTTTTGGAGAGAAAAGGTGCCATTTTCAGAAACTGGTGCGGTGCCAGTAAAGTATACACCAAGCTGTTTTGATTGGTTCGAGGCATATATATATTTATAAATATAAGTAAATGACATTAGTGAAACATCTACCTGACTAATAATCTTCAATTTAATGTAAAAATGACGAAATAAAATTGAAAAGAGTTTGTAGCTGCGAGATGTCGGGAATCAAATACCTTAATACAAATATAATTAGTCAAATACGTGCAAAAAATGTAGTATATATAAGAATTATTGAATTATTGAAAATTTGAGTTGTAAGTTGGTCACTTTAGTTTTTTGATATTTAGGCTACTGGATGTGGCTTGTTTCAACTTTTCCACTTTTCGGGGCCATTTAGGGATTGCTATATGGTGCGAGGTTCATCACTGTGTTGACGACCGTACGATGAACCCTAGCTAAATGATTTGTTTTGGGTGGTCTTAACCTAAAGATGGGATGTTTTCTCCTTGATATTTTCCCCATTTCCTTTCTCTTTCATAAGTTTTTTACTGTTGTGGAGTTAACAAATGTCAAGCATCGTAATATCGATAATAAGTACTATGAAATTCGACAAAGTCGAGTTGTGTTTTTAAATGCCCAAAATATGATCCTTCACGGAAAAACCTTCAAGGCCATTCTTGCCAGTTTGTTTTATTTTGTGCCTGAATTCTGCTGGAAATTCCCCTCTTTTTGCAATCAAAATTTAATAAGATGCAGAATTCAGATCCAACAATGAATACAATATGCCATATGTAGTTTAGAAACACTTACAACTCTTGTAAAGCTAAATCAGGTATCCATATTTTAGAATAAAGAACTGTCATATCCTTAATCCCATCAAAGTCTTCTGGGTTCCATCCTAGCTGGCAATCTTGCCAAGTCTGCAAAGACTTATTATATAATTACATTCGATTTATGTAACCAAACTATTATCATATGAGTATGCAGATTGCCGGTCAATGTAACCGATCCGTATTTTCTGAAAAATTTCAATTATTTGTAAGATTACCTGAAAAAACAAGTACTATCTTTAAAAAGAATGATCGACGAAGTATTATTTTTAAAATTACAAAACCTTGTTCTACCCTGGCTGGATTACAATATTTTCGAATGATGCGATAAAAAATCTATATTTTGATTGAGAAAATCCGGCAATAAAAGTGAAATAACCCCTGTAAACATTCCGCGAAAAACTTCGACCATGAATTTAAAATTTTTACAGTGACATCTTGAACATTTTTGCAATTTAAGTTAATCTCAATCTCGAATAATTTTTGCACACTATAATTTTATCGGACAATCATCTTCATAAACAGAAAAACTGCAAAATATTTTCTTTCAGATATCTTATTTTCTGAATACCTCCCTCCCCTCTTTTGAGTTCGGGGGGTCGGGACGACAGACGCAATCAAGGACTGTCTTTTATGTACTTTCTTTAAAATCTAAAACCTACAACTGCGAAGACGAATCAGGCTTTATCATAGACTGTTGTATCATTATGCATATTTAGGGAGCAACCATTTGATTTTTATGGGGGTGGGCAAGGAAAGAACATCTTTTCCTGGATATTTTTTTCACGCAATCTTCGAGCCTGACATTTTTTGTCAGACTGGATGCAATCCTGCCATTTTTTTTCGGTCCAAGCCAAAATTTTGCTTCATATATGTCATCCTGGTTATTTTTTCCGCTTCCTTCTGTCCTGATATTTTTTTTCACCAAATTTCTGATCCTGGAAATTTTTCAAATTCCTTCCTTGTCCCCTAAAAATCAACTGGTCGCTCCCTTAAATAACAAACACTTAAAAAGAAAATGTACTATACACATTTTAACACTTTAAATTCAAAAGACAGTAAATTAATGTCGCTGCTTGTAATGTACTAAGCTAATTGAAATTAGAAAAAAAAACAAATCATAATTTTATATTTATGTAACCGTTATAATTGTGTATGTTTAAGTAACAGTTGTCTTGACATATGTTTTGATTTTGAAAAGTAAAATTTAATTTAAAATCCATAATTGTACTTTTCCGCTAAAACTAATAATATGATTTTAGAGGGCAGACTAGTATAAATAAAGAATTTTGCTTGCCGACAAATGGCGTTATCCCTTTTGGGGCATTAAAATGACATTTTAAGCTGCATGGCTTCTGTTTTGCATGTTTAATTATTTTATTACAGCCAATTTTGCCAAAAAATAATACAATGTTCATTAATTTATGCATTTTTGTCTCTATAAAAAAATGACAAACACATGGCCCATCTTACAAAAAGCAAGCAAATCTGACCGTCTTTCGATAAAATTTAACAGAAAGTTACAGTTCAAAGGCCGAACGCAGTACTTCAAAGAGATGCATTATTGAAAAATAGGTTATGTGTTCCAACAGAAAATGGGGCTATTTCATACCGTCATCCATCTTCCCTTTTCGGGATTTTTTTATTAGGGGACCTACCATCAAAGTTGTTTACCATATCAACACAAAGTTATCAAATATCTGTTTCGTATTCGAATACAGAGTGTTCCTTTAAAACACAGATAAATCCAGTGAGTTCCGCATGAAAATGTTTGGCATTGATTATGCTTTCCAGCAATAAAAGAAAAACTTACTTGCCATCATTTATCATGTCCCATTTTATAATTGACAATCCTCGATTTTATTTATTTCATGAATTCAGTAGGGGACAAGCGGAGCTAGGGAAAAGTTTTGGTAGTCTGCCTGCTTAGTGGACATTTCGATATAAGTTAACTGCTCCTTGTTTTAAACAATTTGTCCTTTTATTTTTCATTTGATTTAAAGGATTCGTTTCTGTGGATTCGTAGTTCGGTGAAGACTTTAAATTGATATTATAGTTGATAATTATTTTTATCTAAAAAATGAATTACGATTTCTAATGAATCTTATTTTTATTAGAAAAACACCTATTATAATCGGATCTAAAAAATACACCATGACCTATTTTTTGACCACGTGTGATCAGACAATTACTTTTTAGAACAGTTCTACTCTATGACTGCTTTTAGAACAGTTCTTGAAAATGACTGCTTTTAGAACAGTTCTTGACAATGACTGCTTTTAGAACACTTTTCTAGAGCAGCTCTAGAACTGTTCTAGAACAGTTCTAAGTTAACTTAGAGCAGTTATTAGAACAGTTCTAAGTTAACTTTGTGAGAGGTTATGACTGTACCCAACTGTATTTTTCGTTAAAAAAATGTACTTACAATTTGGACAAATTTTTCAAATATTTCCTTTACAGCCAGGTAATTGGCCCATTTCTAATAATCTAGCATTCATATTTGACGAAAAATTCAAGATGGTGTTTGCAATGTAAAATTCCTTAAAATGAAAATTTAAGCAAATAACTAAATACCGAAGTTACTGTGAATTTATCTTATGTAATTATCTGTGAGCTGTCTTTGTATATCCATTTATTGTTCTGAAAAATAAAACAATTACAAAAAAGCTTCTTTTGACATATTTTCAAATTGTTTGCAAATAGACTGTCGAAAAGTACATTGTATGTGTATTATCATATGTAGCTACAGTTTCATTATTTTCATAATAAAAAAGATGAAGAGTTCTTAAGCTCGTATGTTCCCAATGAAAAGTCACATCCATACAAAATGTTATATCTATTTGTAATGATATCTATTTGTAATGATGTCAGCTGTCTTTTAAAGAAGTTTGAAAATGATAAAATGAACTACAATGACTGTTATTGTGTCACCATACCCCAATCAGGTGGATGCATCAACAATTCGTTATTAGAAAAATCAGTGTTAAAAGAGAATCTGTAGTGATGCTTTAATATGAAGAATAATTTAAGTTTTTTTCATAAATCAAATCACCAACGTCGATATCTGAATCTAATTTTTTTCGCAATTTTCTACACTGCAAAAGACCTTTCCGATCTGCTAAAAATCACATTCTATATCATCTTGCAAATATTTATCAAAGTTTTTATCACCAAGAAGAAATTTTTGTTTTCTTTGTCATCTGACTGATCTTGTTCATTTGTGCTGCAATCCTCGACGTGTGTACACCAGCTCGATTTCCTAAGAATAAATTTCTAGTAAGGCTTTTATAAATTGAGAGTTTTCTTTTCGTTCAACCAAGAGTTCGCATATTTGATTTGCTCTGAACATTTTTTCTGGATTTGTTTGTGATTTCTTAGCAACAGATTGTATGTTGATTATTGGGTGTAACCAACTCTTCACGCTAAGAAGACAATCGTGTAACCGAGAAATGGGAGAAATTTCTCAATATCGACATTGGCCATGTGTGGAATATATCACTCTGTTTGTGGACTGTTTTTCTTTTCTTTACTAAAAGCCGTACAAAACTGGAATTCCCCAATAAAAGTTTCATCACATTTGACAAACCCTTTCATCAAAACTTTCAATTCTTTGGCTGTCTCTGAATACCTTGAGGCTCTAGAAGTATTATCCCCATCTATATTCTTCTTAATTCATTCCAACGTGATTCTCATAACACTGGAACATTGAACCCAGTCAGGGACTCCAGAGACCAACACCTAAAAAGACGCTCCTTACATTATACGGCACATATTCGCTAGGCAACTGGTAACATAGTTATCTCGAAAAGAATAATACGTTGATGCATTGTTGCATGTTGCAGGTTTAAATTTTACTAGTATCTTTGTACATCAAATCAGGTTTATAGTCACCGAATCGACGAAATAATCCATCTAGACTAAGTATCATGAATGATTATTGTTTCCGCCTTTAAGTTTAAAGCAACTTTCTTTGCAAGTGTGGATATAAGAAGGGTAATACTTTTCAAACTTTCAAAAAAGTAACAGCATCAATTTCATGAACATTCTATTCTGCCTTTAATTTCACTGCTTGGTTCGCCCATTTCTTGTTTTCCAGTTGTTACTGTTGATGCTGTTGCTGTTCTAATTTTCCGATTTTACATGCTGCATTGTATGTACTGCCTGTGACTTTTGCTACCTTTCTAGTCTAAAACAATCTCTCTGTCTTTTGACAAATGTATCTGTTGTCATCCGAAGAATAGTTTCATTAAGGTGGTTCGGGGGTTTAAACATAATCCATCAGAATTGTCCAATAGTTTGAAGAATTAAACATTGAAAAATAAAAATAAAAATTAGGGGTCACGGACCAGAAAAGCTCAAAATCTTTCATCGAAAATGCGAAAATTTTAGTTGAAATGTTAAAGAAAATTGTCATTTTTCCATTTTTTTTATGTTGCATCCGACAGAATTTTGATTAATTTATAAATGGCTTGGCTTTGTATCGAACTTTCCAAAAGCAAAAAGAAAAGTGGGGGTCAAGGAACTTATTATCTAATTATTTTACAAATTTACGTAGAGAAGTTTTTGTTAAATATTTTTAAAATAACCTCCCTGCTTCTATTTGGAACCTTACAATATCTAAATTTGATCAATTTTGTTGAAAACTTAGGAGTATCGCCCTCACGCAAAGCTCTGTCCTTCGCTGATTTTGGTTTTACATTAAGATCATATTGGTTATTTGTTCTCTATCAGTTTCTAAACATCTTTGAGTTTATGGTCTTCCAAACATTTAGATTTTATCTGCACTGAAGAGACATAAGTTGTCGAAATGCGCATATGCAGAAATTAAATTCACAGTAACTTCGGTATTTAGTTACTTGATCTGCCATTTGGGTGAAGATGAGAGGAGCGGATCGTAACCCTTTGCTAGCGAAGATGGTAACAGGGTTGAACTTAATATAATCTCAATTAAAACTTGCATTTGAAGAATTTTTGGTAATAAGGTAAATGAATACTTGTTTGAATTGGTAATTCTGTTAGATTGAAAAAAAACTTTCTAAGTTGAACATGAGTGACGGTGACGCAGGTCCAGACATGTAATTGGTCTTGTTTACAAGTTAAAATAGCCAGTAGGAACACAATTCGAAACTGTACTTAGTTAATGACCAAAATATTACATTTCTGAAAATTATGATGCCTAAACTTATTGTTCTCACTTACTTTATTGTATATTAAAAACTTGAGATTTTAAGGAATTTCTCAAATTTACCGTTATAGTCGAAATGTTGAATATTATCTGTACCTCGGTCCCTGATTCAGTTCTGCACGATGGAAAATCGAGACAGTAATTTCGCTCTGTTGACAAAATTGCTGTACAAACTACAGACACGACAATAGCGAATGAGTTGTGAAATGTACACGCCATATGCCAGAGAAATGGGAATATTACTGCGGGAAGTTCACTATTGGAAAGTAGAAATCATCACGCTTGTCGTAAAGTGTTGTTTTCAGACGTTCAGAGTTGTCAATGTAAAGGTATCGGTCCAGGGTATGATGCTGATGATGGTGTATCAGTGGTCTCTTTAATTTCGAGTTCATTTGGGTATACTTTAGTATAAGATGAAGGTTATCCTTAAATTGAAGATTGTTCAATGAAAGAACATCATCTATATAACGGAAACTGAAATTAAAGGATTTGGCTAGCTTGTTGTCTTTTTTCTGAACTAGCCCTTGTGTGAACCTGGCTTCATACGAATAAAGAAACAAATCTGCTAAAAGTGGCGCACAATTAGTCCCCATAGGTATCCCGAGCGTCTACTGGAATAACAAAATAGGCCCCATCTTTACCTATTACCAAATATGAATATCTTCTTTCACCTTTTTTTAGTACAGAAAGATTGATGTATTAAATCTAGGAGTACTGACTTTAGCTTTACTGAAGAGTAGTAAAAAGAGTAGAAAAATCAAATGTTTTGACACTGTTGCAGAGTTCAGTTGAAGATAGATATCCTAACAAGTCTTGAGTTTTTGAGAATCCACATCTGATTCACTCCACTTGTTGAGTATACTTTATCACTATATATCTTGAGGCCATCTTTGATTGCAGTAAGTAATGAGGTGAGGAGCTTAGAAAGGGGTTTTGTTGTGCATTTGTTGTGCATTTGGCAGACCCAGCAATGTATCTCTGTTTGTAAGCGCATTTATGTAATTTAGGTACCCAGTAGATACAAGGCAGGTTGTTGTTCTCTTCACTCAAAGTGATACCAAAGGAAGACAATACTGATTTGTGATTGTTTAGTATGTCCTACCTTGGAATGGTGGAGAGTTTGTATGTGGGGTTGCCAAATGAATTATCATTAAGCAGTCAATGTAGTGTCTTTTGCAGATAAATGTGATGTTGTTTTGGGCCTTGTCAGCTGGTACGATGACATAATTGTCATGGAGGAAGTCATCGAATATGCTTTTTGAATTGGGGCTAGGCGCCTCATTCGAGCTACAATCAATGACTTTATGGACCTGATCCAGTCGGACAGTGCTTCAACCTTTTCCTTCCCTCTCTTAGCCCATTGTTTGGCGTATTCCTCAACTACGTCCATCAATATTTTGTAGTTATGTATCCAATTGATGGGTTGGGGTTCACGATATTTTGGACCTTTTGTAAAGAGATCACATAGTTTCTCATTGCTTACGATGTTGAGGTCCCCTGTAATAACGTGACCAGCAGGAGCGTTAATAAATGGGGAAGAGAGACAAGAACAATCAGGTGGTTTTGATTTGAAGTCACCAATTTGGACATCCCGCAATACCCATTTGTAATTGAAGATGTTAGTTGCAATTGGTTTTGTATATGTATAAGATATAAGAGGAACTGTTTGGTCTTGAAAGTATGGTGGTATCTTGGCGGTAACATGTTTATTATGAAGAATATTGCCAAGATTGATGGCATCTAAGCCTTTGTTTGTAAATTTGAGTTTTAAGAATGAACGACGTTCTTGTTCATTAGCAGATGTGCCAACAGGTTTAAATAGTTTGCGTTGAGCAATATCAAAGACAATTGCAGTTAATTTGTATTCATGTGACGATGGATCTGTCATGGAAGAGTTTAAACAGATTTTATAAAATGAATGTAATCTTGAATGGGGTAAAGAGTATAGCTTTGTGCGTATGTGATGAATACCTAGGGGACATTCATGTATGGTAGAAGACCAGAGATCGATTTGTTTGAGCAGCATCTCCTCTGAAACTATACAAAGTCAAAAATATTAATAACATATAAATGTAGTATTATATACTTTCAAAGTGTCTCCAAAATATTTTTTCCCTCAGAAAACAGCATTTTTGTGAAAATATCCAAATTCGGAGACTGTTAGCGTTCCGAGTCTTGCTCAGTATGTCAAAGTAAAACAAAAGTGAAACTAAAAGTATCAGATAGAAACTAACCAGACAGTTTTATCTATCAGGATCCTGCCTATATTGTATTGTAAATTTACCATTTTGCTTAATTAAACTACTTTTACCCCTCTTTACTCAGGTGCACTACTGTCTAAAAGTAAAATTATGGAACAAAATAAAAATGGTATAGTTGGCCACGATTACAAGGTAAAAAACACAAAAATATACAAATTAAAAAACACATAAAAATGACAAAAATGCAAAGAAGGATGACTGTCCAACGTTTCGGCCGTATGGCCTTTGACTAGGGGACTACCGGGCTGAAATACGGAGGAGAAAGTGGAAAGGATTAGAAAAGGCAGACCTAAAAAAAATGATGTTGAACGTGTTGAACTACGAAAGGGTTACCCTAATCGCTACTTCTGTTCGTCGGTCAAAGCCGTTTCTAATTTGGCTGCCCTAAGAAAAAAGCTCTGACCGACGAATCCATGTAGGGATTAAGGATACCCCACCATTTAATGTGTAAACACAAGCAACCGACCTCTATCTCCCTCAACCAAATAAAAAAAAACGCCGAATGTTTTGAATTAAAGATTAAGGTGACAATCATTTGATTTTGAGGGGATGGGGAGGGGGATGACTTTGATGATTTTGATTGAAAAAAAATCAATTCCATTCTTATGTCGACTACATTATTTTTTCCTTGCTAAACCAAATTTTTAAATATTTATTTTCAGTTTACAAATTTGTATGCAATTTTTTTTCAATCAATTAAGCGTTTTTCATGTGCCTTAGAAAATCTTTTTCGATTTTTTTTTAATTAAAATTCTTTCAACTTAATGTACACGAACAGTTTGCAAATCAAAGTGGCCACAATCACATACATGTACAATGATTAAAAAAAACAAAAACAAAAACAAAACAGACAACTTCAAAAAAAAAAAAAACAATAAATAAACAGACACACAAAAAAACAAACCCATGCTGTCAAATATAACTAAAGGAAAGTACTCAAATGTATGGAAAACAAATGTCAAGTAACTTTTACTGGTCTCATGCTTACACGGAAGAGAGAGAGAGAGAGAGAGAAAGAGGGAGAGTAATATGGTTATGATTGTCATGTGATGCTCTCATATGAGTTTTCACTCAGACGTACTTAAATGTAGTCACAGGCATCAATTTCACATGGTTACAAACATGGGCTAAATATTTTGCTCTTCGCTTTTTACCAACCATCGCAAGCGCGGGTTACTTCTAAGCTAGCTTCTGGGTCAAAGAATTATGTACATAATGCCCGGATAAAAAAATGGTATTAATTTGTTTTTATCTTGTTTATTTTAGTATTACCGTAACGTGAAATTACGGGGGGAACTAGCTGGTAGTTTGAAAAATGATTTAATCCATATAGAGATAAGTGTTTTATTAGTAAAGCATATATACAAATAACAAACAAAGTCACTGATCTTATGGTAATCCAATAATTACTATACTTATTACTATACTTATATCTAAGAATACATTTACAAATTGGCTGGGGATTCTGAATCCCCATTGGTGAAGAGAATCACATGATTGAACGAATCACGTGATTCTATTATTTTAACAGACAAAATGGCGATGGCGATTGCAAACGAAGCGACAGTCAATTGTTATATAGGTATATTTATATACGTTTTTTTTACCGTTAGGTGCAAACAGTCAATTGTTATATAGGTATATTTATATATGTTTTTTTTATCGTTAGATGCAAACAAAGTTTTTATCGTTAGGTGCAAACAAAATTTTTAATACGATCGGAAGTAATCAAAATATATGTCGACACAATCTCTGAAAATGTCAGGTCCGTTTTTCTCTGGGAAAAAGGTTAAGGATCAATTAACTTGTATGCCAACAATCCTTGAACACAAGGATTGTTAACAATCCTTGGATAAAAATTTTATCCAAGGATTCTATCCAAGGATTGTCCAAGGATTGTTCTAAATATTTCTATGAAATGCATTATAGTGAAGATTTAATACTTTATAAAATGTTAGAAATTGATTTTATTATTTTAGTTTTTAGTTTTTTAAAGTTATATTGAGAAATTGTGAAAAAAAAAGAAAATTTAAGAATTGTTCTTAGCTTGGGGTGTGTTTTTATAGGTATTCTTTGAACGTTGTAACATGTAATTAATATTTGAAACTTGGCTTGGGTATAAACATGTAGGTTTTAATAGGAAATATTCTTTTGTATCCATGTATGT
>MJUU01031962.1:15285-26192 GCA_002080025.1 Modiolus philippinarum | reverse complement strand
GGCATTTTCCTGGATGGCCCACTCGCGGTGTGGCGGATGCTGTTAACGGAGCGGGGCGTGCTTGCCCTTCCGGAGCACCTGATGTCACTCTCAGTTTCACTGGAGTTCACACTGTGAGTGCTTTGTTTTGAATGTTGTGATTTCTGTTTCTCTGCTATGTGTCTGTCTAACGTCGTTGTTTTGTGTCTGGCGTCATTGTTTTATGTGTTTGGCCATGCCTTTGGACTTCGATTTTTGTAAATTTCACTCCTTTGTTCCTTCGAAGTAAATATGCATGGGACAAAATTCCTACAAATACATGAATGATTAAGCAAACGGAACAGCGCTTTCATTGTTGTTCGTCATCTTAAAGTTACCGTCAAGAGCAAACTTTACCTCATAGTAAGTTCGCGACGGCCCCAAGCAACGATTTAAGAGAAATTCACTTTCTAAATGTTGAAAAGCGTTACATTCATGTATCCACTGTTTGACTTTTTTGTCATGGATGCGGGGTGGTCAATAAGCATAACATATCATGCAAATATCTCTTACAAACACTGTCATCCGTTACCCGACAAAGGAACCAATAGACAATACAACATAAAACCGATCACAGGGCACTCATGGAAATGGTTGTAAGAAAACTTTGCAGTAAAATTGGGAGATGTTGGAAATATATATATACAGATGGCTAGATAATTAGTTTATTTTTTACAAAACAAGAAATCCAAATGTTGAATTTAGACTCTTTTGGTTATTTGTTCTCTATCAGCTTTTACACATTTTATGGTTAATGGACTTCCATATGTTTTGGTTTAATCTGCACTGATGAGACAACAGTTGTCGAAATGGGCATATGCAGAAAATAAATTAACAGTAACTTCGGTATTTTACTATTTACTACCACTGGGCCGATGCCTCTGTTGATGGACCGTCAGTCCCCGAGGGTATTCACCAACCCAGTAGTCAGTACTTCGGTGCTGACCCGAACACTGAATTTATTGAAACTTGCAATATCTAAATTTCATAAAGTTTGTTTAAAACTAAGGAGTATCTCCCTCATGCATAGCTCTGTCCTTAGCTTAATTTTGGCTTTTCTATTTAGACCCTTTTAGTTATTTGTCCTCTATCAGCTTTTACGCATTTTATAGTTAATGGACTTCCATATGTTTTGGTTTAACTTGCACTGATGAGACATAAGTTGTCGAAATGCGCATATGCAGAAAATAAATTAACAGTAACTTCGGTATTTTGCTATTTTTGATAGTGCATTCATTTGAGAAATTCTCACATGAACAATTACATCATAAATGACAGAATAAAAAGAGCATAAACCTCAAGCACAGGAAATCTTTTTACGGACTCTACACTGCACGAGAGACAAACTTCATGGTAAATGACCAAATAAAGCGATATGGAGTATATGTACATGGGACAAAATCCCTATAAATACATGGTAAGATTAAGCAATTGGAACAACGCTTTCATTGTTGTTTTTCATCTTGAGGTCACCGTGAGGCCTTCAACAAAGAGCAAACACTCTTATCTCATAGTAAGCTAAAGACGGCCCTAGCAGCGGTTTGAGCGGAATTCACATGCTAAATGTTGAACAACGCTACATTCATGTATCCACTGTTTGGCATCCTTTTTATCATGAATGCGGGGTCGTCAATATGCATAACATATCGTGCAAATATCTCTTACAAACACTGCCATCCGTTGCCCGACAAAGGGACCAAAAGACAATACAACATATAAACGATCACAGTGCACTCATCGAGATGATTGAATGAAAACTTTTCAGTAAAATCGGGAGATATGGGAAATATATACAGAGATGGCCAGACAAATAGTTTATTTTTTACGAAACAAGAAAGGCAAATGTTGCATTTTGATAGTGAAATCATATGAGAAATTCTCACATGTACACGTACACCATAACTGACAAAATTCAAAGATCATACACCTCAAGCACTAGAAATCTTTATACGTACTCCACACTGCACGAGAGACAAATATCACGGTAAATGAACAAATAAAGGGATACGGAGTAAATGTTCATGGGACAAGTCACCACAAGGCTTTCAAAAAAGAGCAAACACTCTTATCTCATAATAAGTTCAAGACGGCCCCTAGCCCCGGTTTGAGCGGAATTCACTTGCTAAATGTTGACAACGCTTCATCCATGTATCCACTGTTTGACATTCATTCTGTCAAGGATGCGGGGTCGTCAACAAGCAGTTTTCGAGCCAGCATTGGGTTAGTGAATACCCTCGATACTAACAGTCCACNAGCAGTGGATCGGGCCCAGTAAATAAAAAAACGAATTTACTGTGAATTTAGTTCCTGCATATGTACATTTCGGCAACCCATGTGTCTTCAGTGCAGATCAAATCAAAATATTTGGAAATTCAGTAACCGAAATATGTGTTAAGGTTGGCAGAACAATTTACAATATAGTGTCTTTAAAGAAAGCCAAAATCATCTAAGGACAGAACTATGCATGAGGCAGGTATGAAATTATGTCATCAATTTATATTTTTCAAAAAAAAAAAATAATTTTCAGAATCTTGAACATTTATCAGAAAGATTTGATTTTCGTGAAATATATAGTATATAACATTGTCAAATTTCAACACATATGATGCATTTGATAAATCTATAAATAAATCGTCAACTTACGAAACATCATATTTCATTGCACAAGTCTGGAAGATATTTATTTCAGCATTTTACAACAGGTATAACCCGATCATCCGTAAAATCATTATCACCAAAGAAACCACGCAACAATCGTTGGTTCCAGGAAATATAGTAAAAGTGAAAGTGATCGAAAATGACAACCTAGACGTTTTGTGAGGATCGAGGGGAACTTTAAAAAGCAAATAAGAAAAGCAAAAAAAAATGTGACGAACATAATTATTTTAAATCAATTTATAAGCGGATTTCAGGCGTAAAATTTATAATTCTAATGCAACAATTATATACATGTAACAGATAATTTGATTGGTCAAANCTGATCGTCAATTCCACGATGTACATACCTCAGACAAAACAGGTTCCTCGTCGACTTTGAGTCCTTGTAAACTTACAACTTTATTCAATGCAAATAAGATATGGAATTGTTTGGTTGCATTAGAACCGCAATAATAGTTCATTATTTGAATATCCGGGGGCGTCAATCTTGATTTGACGGTCAAAAATATTCGTTTACAGGCTCCGCTACGCTTCGCTTGTAAACTGCATTGTGACCGTCAAATCTTCGATTGACGCCCCGGAGATTCAAATAATAAACTATTATTGCTTAATTATTAACCAAAAAGACGTAACAAAATTTTTAAAAAATCAAATATTTTAATAGTTTTTAGATTGTATCATGAGAAAATATAAAAATATTTTACGAAAGTCTTTTAATCAAAACAGATTGTAAACCAAAATGAACTTTGATCATAATCGTATACAATATACCTTCAAAAGTTTACGTTTCCAATTCGTTTGTTGAGAGTATTTGAAGATATTTTCAAATTGCCATCATCACGTAAAATCATTTTGCAGAACGCATTAGACACAAAGTCTCTTCAAAAATATCGCTTTTATTAATGTTCTTCATGTTGAAGTTAAAAGGAAGCCATGTTAGATTTTCCTCATACATCAAAGAAAGTCAGTCTAACACCGGTTTGAGCGGAATTGTTGACTCAATCTGCGTTGAAGAAACATAAGTTTTCTAAGTGAACATATGCAGAATTTAAATTACAATACCTTCGGTATCAATTTATAAATATTATTTTGAAATATCATGTTACAGCAGCATTGTTCTAAGTCTTAAATACAATAGCTTTCTTTAACAATCAATTCCAGACCCTACAAATAATTTTATATAGATTTTTTGACAATTAGGGACCGACCACTTAACCTGAAGGGGGGGTTATGGTTTTTTTTTCTGGACAGATTATTTATTTTTTGCACGCGTATCAACAAAATATTTTTTTTCAAAAGTAACATTATTTTTTTGGGCAGAAAACCTCATTCAGAAATTTTTTTTTCATCATTTTGGCAGCCAAAATATTTTTTTCACATAAAATCAGATCCAAAATATTTTTTTAGAAAAAAACCATAGCCCCCCCCCCCTTCAAGTTAAATGGTNAAAAGTTTACATTTCCAATTCGTTTGTTGAGAGTATTTGAAGATATTTTCAAATTGCCATCATCACGTAAAATCATTTTGCAGAACGCATTAGACACAAAGTCTTCAAAAACCAAGCAATAAAATATCGCTTTTATTAATGTTCTTCATGTTGAAGTTAAAAGGAAGCCATGTTAGATTTTCCTCATACATCAAAGAAAGTCAGTCTAACACCGGTTTGAGCGGAATTGTTGACTCAATCTGCGTTGAAGAAACATAAGTTTTCTAAGTGAACATATGCAGAATTTAAATTACAATACCTTCGGTATCAATTTATAAATATTATTTTGAAATATCATGTTACAGCAGCATTGTTCTAAGTCTTAAATACAATAGCTTTCTTTAACAATCAATTCCAGACCCTACAAATAATTTTATATAGATTTTTTGACAATTAGGATTTTGTTTAATCGATTTCTGCATTAAGTGGTTGTATGGGAAATGATCAAAATATGAAAGATTAACAGACGACATACTTGATGTCAAAAAGTCACATTGACCTTCTTGGATTTGAAGAGATAAAGAAACAATTAAAATCTATTATATTACACATTTAGCGAATCGTCAGATGTGATCGTTTTCTCAGAAGGTACAGAATGGAAATACTCCCCAAAGAGTCATATCAACTACGAAATGTAAATTATTATCCTACAATTGAAAATATTGCTTTTGGATGATACATTTGTACAATATTGATTTATAGATTGATTAGTTAGAGTAGCAGTATTTCAGCTATATCAGGACGAGAACAAGTTAATCAATTAGAAAAATTGTAAGTGAAAGAAGAAAGATATAAAGAAGGGAGGGACAACCGGGGTAACGACTTTTGATTGCCACTGGAAATAGGGAGAAAGGGGTAGGGAAAGGAAATTTAGCCTTCTATACGACACCAAAGTGCGTCTGCTCTCTTAAGATAAACATAGAAGTGGTCTTTATACTGCATGGAGCGTGGCGTTTCGCCACACAGTTTGGCTACAATGGTTCGCGGTCAGGCTTTCCGTATTATGACCTGACTACCCCGTAAAGATGGGACATTTTAGTTATATCAGGACGAGAACAAGTTAATGAATTCAAAAAAATTGTAAGTGAAAGAAGAAAGATATAAGGAGGGAGGGACAACCGGGGTAACGACTTTTGATTGCCACTGGAAATGGGAAGAAAGGGGTAGGAGAAGGAAATTTTGCATTCTATACGACACCAAATGCGTCTGCTCTCTTTAGATAAATATATAAGTGTATGGCACGCGATAGTAACAAAAATGCGGTATACCTAGTATTTCGAACGGAAACTAGGGGTTTTCGTGCGAAATACTAGGTATACCGCACGTTAACCATGGGTTTCCGATCGGTATACATAGTTTTCGGCGAAAAACCTAGTTTTCGATTGAAATTGAACGGAAACTAGGGGTTTGCGACGGAAACCTATGGTTTCCGATCGGTATCGTTAATTCGAGTTTAAAGCGAAAACGCTATTCATAGTTTTAGCCAATGAGAAACGAGAAACGGAAATGGCTATTTGATATTTAACGTTCGTCCAATCAGAAACGGAAAACGGTATTCAGGGTTTAATTAAACCAATCAAAATCGTTTTCTCTGTTTATCGCTTATATTTCTCTCTTTTTTATTCAAATTTCGTATCTTTTATTTATTTTATATATTTTGATATTATAAATTAATTATCAAATACAGTTGTACCTGTGACACATTTAGTTGCGAATGGATATCAGATTCGCGAGTCCTGACAGGATTCGATCTCGACTGTCTAAATTCACCTTCGCCAGTTAAAAGTTGTAAAAGTCGCCGTTTTATACTTAGTTTAAAAAGAATATTCAATTTAACTAATCTATAGAGCAAAGATTTTTATTTTCATATAACTGGATGTGTACTGTGTTTCGAAATTAAAAAAAATCATGAGATTTTGTATGAAAAGTAAATAACTTGATAAGCAGTTAAAAAAAAGAACAAAACTCGGTCTTATAAATGATCAAAACAATTCAGTAATTTAAAACTTTTACTTCATCATATCCTTTCCAAGGAGTTATATAATTTGGAAGTTAAAAATTTCATGAATTTTAGCATTTAAGAGGTATAAAAAGTATAATTTTAAGTTTATGGTTTAAACTTACTCTTGAAAAATGACAAAAACAATGAAGCGTTTGAAAATTTTACTTCATGATATCCTTTCGAAAGAGTTTGATATGTTGGGAAATAAAAAAATTATGAAATTTAGCATAGAATAGACAGAATAGTTACATTTTTTAATCAGTGGTTCAAACTCAGTCTTTAAATATGACAAAAACAATTCAGTGTTTTGAAAATTTTACACCATTGTATCCTTTCCGAGGAGTTTTATAATTTCCGAACCAAATCAAAACACTGAATTTCTTTTGGTCGTTTTTAAAGACCGAGTTTAAACCGCTGTTTCAAAATCTTACTTTNATCGTGTATCGTGTAACGTGTAACGTTCATTGCGTGTATCGTGTAGCGTGCGTTTACTCGTTTCATTTAAATTCCGCATTTTATAGATAGGTTTACCAGTTTTTTGCAAAACACCGTAGTGGTTGTTTATTTATTATTTTTTTCAACTCGAAGTATACCTTTTTTACAACCGCCGATTGTACAAGTAGAAAATAAAATATTATCAGATTAAGCATCACGTCTGGCGATTTTTTGTCACATTTATTTGACCTTTATTTAATCAACTCCATTTAATGCTATATATCAACCTGTTCAATAAAGTCTAATCAGATTAACTTATTATATCTATGGTTAAATCGTATTGCAGACACCGGTATAATATAAAATAGAGAAAAACTGTCCCTTCCTTTATATTTATGGTAAAATTATATGACATTTTAGTATTGCAGACACGGGTATAATATATATAGAACCATAATATAAAATAGAGAAAAAGTGCCCTATTTTTTTATATTTTATGGTTAAATTCTAACAAATTCTAAATTGTTAAATTCTATTAAATTCTACCGGTATAATATAAAATAGAGAAAAAGTGCCATATCTTTTATATATATATGGTTAAATTCTATCAAATTTTAGTATTGCGGACACCGGTATAATATAAAATAGAGAAAAAGTGCCCTATCTTTTATATTTATGGTTAAATTCTATCAAGTTTTAGTAATGCGGACACCGGTTTGATATCAAATATAGAAAAAGTGCCCTATCTTTTATATTTATGGTTAAATTCTATCAAGTTTTAGTATTGTGGACACCGGTTTAATATCAAATATACAAAAAGTGCCCTATCTTTTATTTTTATGGTTAAATTCTATCAAGTTATAGTATTGCAGACACGGGTATAATATAAAATAGAGAAAAAGTGCCCAATCTTTTATATTTATGGTTAAATTCTTTCAAGTTATAGTATTGCGGACACCAGTATAATACAAAATAGAGAAAAGGTGCCCTATCTTTTATATTTATGGTTAAATTCTATCAAGTTTTAGTATTGCGGACACCGGTATAATATAAAATAGAGAAAAAGTGCCCTATCTTTTATATTTATGGTTAAATTCTATCAAATTATATTATTGCGGACACCGGTATAATATAAAATAGAGAAAAAGTGCCCTATCTTTTATATTAATGGTTAAATTCTATCGTATAATATAAAATAGAGAAAAAGTGCCCTATCTTTTATATTAATGGTTAAATTCTATCAAGTTATAGTATTGCCGACAACCGTATAATATAAAATAGAGAAAAAGTGCCCTACCTTTTATATTTATGGTTAAAATCTTTCAAGTTTTAGTATTGTGGACACCGGTATAATATAAAATAGAGAAAAAGTGCCCTATCTTTTATATTTATGGTTAAATTCTATCAAGTTATAGTATTGCAGACACCGGTATAATATAAAATAGAGAAAAAGTGCCCTATCTTTTAAATTAATGGTTAAATTCTATCAAGTTATAGTATTGTGGACAACGGTATAATATAAAATAGAGAAAAAGTGCCCTACCTTTTACATTTATGGTTAAAATCTTTCAAGTTTTAGTATTGTGGACACCGGTATAATATCAAACAGAGAAAAAGTGCCCTACCTTTTATAGTTATGGTTAAATTCTCTCAAGTTATAGTATTGTGGACACTGGTATAATATAAAATAGAGAAAAGTGCCCTATCTTTTATATCTATGGTTAAATTCTATCAAGTTATAGTATTGTGGACACCGGTATACTATAAAAAAGAGAAGAAGTGCCCTATCTTTTATATTTATGGTTAAATTCTAATAAGTTTTAGTATTGCGGACACTGGTATAATATAAAATAGAGAATAAGTGACCTATCTTTTATATTTATGGTTAAATTCTATCAAGTTATAGTATTGCGGACTCCGGTATAATATAAAATAGAGAAAAAGTGCCCTATCTTTTATATCTATGGTTAAATTCTATCAAGTTATAGTATTGCGGACACATGTATAATATAAAATAGAGAAAAAGTGCCATATCTTTTATATATATATGGTTAAATTCTATCAAGTTAGAGTATTGCGGACACCGGTATACTATAAAAAGGAGAAAAAGTGCCATATCTTTTATATTTATGGTTAAATTCTGATAAGTTTTAGTATTGCGGACATTGGTGTAATATAAAATAGAGAATAAGTGACCTATCTTTTATATTTATTGTTAAATTCTATCAAGTTATAGTAATGCGGACACCAGTATAATATAAAATAGAGCAAAGGTACCCTATCTTTTATATTTATGATTAAATTCTATCAAGTTATAGTATAAGGGACACTGGTATAATTGAAATCAAGAAAAAGTACCCTGTCTTTTATATTTATGGTTAAATTCTATCAAGTTTTAGTATTGTGGACAGCGATTTAATATGAAATAGAGAAAAAGTGCCCTATCTTTTTTATTTATGGTTAAATTCTGTCAAGTTTTAATATTGCGGACACCTGTATAATCTGAAATAGAGAAAAAGTGCCCTATCTTTTATATTTATGGTTAAATTCTATCAAGTTATAGTATTGCGAACACTGGTATAATATAAAATAGAGAAAAAGTGCCCTACCTTTTATATTTATGGTTAAATTCTCTCAAGTTTTAGTATTGCAGACACTGGTATAATATAGAATAGAGAAAAAGTGCCTTATCTTTTATATTTATGGTGAAATTCTATCAAGTTATAGTATTGCAGACACCAGTATAATATAAAAACAGAGAAAAAGTGCCCTATCTTTCATATTTAATGTTAAATTCTATCAAGTTTTAGTATTAGGGACTCTGGTATAATATGAAATAAAGAAAAAGTACCCTATCTTTTATATTTATGGTTAAATTCTATCAAGTTTTAGTATTGTGGACACCGATTTAATATGAAATAGAGAAAAAGTGCCTTATCTTTTATATTTATGGTTAAATTCTATCAAGTTTTAGTATTGCGGACACCGGTATAATATGAAATAGAGAAACGTGCCCTATCTTTAAATTCTATCAAGTTTTAGTATTGCGGACACCGGTATAATATCAGATAGAGAAAAAGTGCCCTATCTTTTATTTTTATGGTTAAATTCTATCAAGTTATAGTTTTGTGGACACTGGTATAAAATAAAATAGAGAAAAGTGCCCTATCTTTTATATCTATGGTTAAATTCTATCAAGTTTTAGTATTGCGGACACCGGTATAATATAAAAAAGAGAAAAAGTGCCCTATCTTTTATACATATGGTTAAATTATAGCAAGTTTTAGTATTCTGGACACTGGTATAAAATAAAATAGAGAAAATGTGCCCTTTCTTATATATTTATGTTGAAATAATAAGAAAATTTGAGTATGTGTAAATCTCATTTAAAAGTAATGTATCTTTTCTAAGGTTCATTACTACGGTATATATCAGGACTTTTTTATTTGACGTAAATTTTTTTTTATTAAACATTGTTTATTTAATTTATTTTTTTTTTCTGACAAAATTACAACATTTTGTTTCGGCAAAAGTGGAGACATTTCCCGGGAGAACGTTTGTTACACTCTATTTCATATGGAAAACCGACTACTAGTATTTTCTTTTGTCAAAATTAACATTGGTTTTATCGTTATGTATCACATTGTAAATTACCATTTTATTTATGCTGTGAAATTTAGAATTTTTCATTTCGAGTTCGTTTCATGAAAATATATAAGATTTTTTAACCGACACGGTGCACGTTACACGGTACACGGTACACGATACACGGTACACGATACACGATTGAGAACTTTCTGTATCATTCATCGTGCGAATCGTGTGCGCTCAACGTGTGAACCGTGTGCGTTCATCGTGTGAATCGTGTGCGTGTGGTAGGGAATGTTGAACGTTTCCATCGCTGTACATTTTTTAAACAGTGGTTCAAACTCAGTCTTTAAATATGACAAAAACAATTCAGTGTTTTGAAAATTTTACACCATAGTATCCTTTCCGAGGAGTTTTATAATTTCCGAACCAAATCAAAACACTGAATTTCTTTTGGTCGTTTTTAAAGACCGAGTTTAAACCGCTGTTTCAAAATCTTACTTTTCATACCTTTTCTATGCTAAATTTGATGATTTTTGTATTTTCACAACATATCAAACTTCTTCACAAAGATATAATGAAGTAAAATTTTCAAAACACTTAACTTTTTTGACATTTTTAAAGAGTTAGTATAAACCGTCGACATAAAATTTTACTTTTCATATCTTTTTAATGCTAAAATTCATCAAGTTTTTGGTTTGTGAATTATAAAACTACTCT
>MJUU01031956.1:0-34361 GCA_002080025.1 Modiolus philippinarum | reverse complement strand
ACTTATTTAGTAGTAGGGAAAGACAAAACATATTTTGTAAAGAACCACACTGAGTCAAACAAGAAGTACACTGAGAATGACGTTATCAAGATGTTGGAATTTTTAATAGATAATATTTTTTGTAGAATTTGGAGGCCGTGTTATTCAACAGACAATCGGGATTCACATGGGAACTAACTGCGCTCCATTTTTAGCTGATCTCTTCCTTTTTTCGTATGAGGCGAAGTTTTAACAAGGGCTTACACAGAAAAAACAAGAACATTTAGCCCAGTCCTTTAATTTCAGCTTCCGCTACATAGACGATTTACTTTCTCTTAATAATCCAAAATTCAAGGATTACACCAGATCTATTCCAATGAGCTTGAAATTAAAGAAACTACTGATAAACATACTTCAGCTTCGTATTTAGATCTTTTAATTTACATTGACGAAAATGGACGGTTGAAATCTAAGCTGTATGGTTTTAACTTCCCAATTGTGAACTTTCCCTTTCTGAGCAGCAATATACCTACCTCTCCAGCCTGGATTGACTCACTGATAGTGTGACGGGTGCCGCTAGCGGAGCAGGACATGTTTACCCTTCCGGAGCACCTGATGTCACTCCCGGTTTTCATAGGAATTCACACTATGAGTGCCTTAGTTCTAAATGTTATCTTTTTATTTCCGTGCATTGTTGCTGTCTCACGTCCTTGTTTTGTCTTTGTTTTTATCTGTTACAGTTTTTGCTATGTCTTTGGACTTCGATTTTTGTAGTCATCACTTCCCTTATTCCTTCGGTATTCTACTGCCGTTGTTTTAAATACGTTAATATTAACTTTTTCCGAGAAACAGACATTTTTAATATAGTGACTGTAAAGCTACTAACGTACCGTTTATAAGCCACTTATCGCACTATTTTAAGTAACTTTTACTCATTATGTATATATTTTTAAGTATGTGTAACGGATAGGGCTATGTTAGGACAAAAGTTTTTATCCTTAATTGGAGTGCTCCGGAAGACGGAGGATTATGCCGGTACAAGACAAGGCACAAGAAAAGATTTCGCGAGTCAATATCGTTTTTAAGCAGACCTGAGAAATGAAAGTGAAAGTGAAAGCGAATCAATTCGATTTTAATAGAATATCATGTGACAGGTTTTCATCCAATAGATTAATATTATTATAATCATTATGTAATAATTCATAATATCTACATATATAGATCTTGGGTGTGTTATTTTATTATCAATCCTGTATTTTTTGTTGAAAGATCATCACAAATCAATGTAAACTAGTTTTTTTTTCTTTTGTTAGTTCAGATAATATTATTTCTGATTCTACTCGCATGGGCTCCTTGATCAGAAATAAAGTTTATCTTATTTTTTCTTATCTTGTATATTAACGTAAAAACGGAGGTTGTACAGTTCTGTGTAGCGTAGCTATTACTGACTTGCGAACGTATAACGGATTGCTGAAGGGAATGGTACGGGACGGGACGAATCGTTCCACGTCCACTTTCCGTTTACGTCCAGTTTCTCATCAATTGACAAATTCAATTCGGCAAATGACGATAAGACCAATTATAAATTCTTTAAAAAGATAATTGAAATTTTGCGAAAAACGAACTAAAAACTTGTAATTTTATGTCGATATAATATTTTGTTGTCTAAATATTTCCCTGCAGGTGAATAAAACGCCACCTTACTATTATTGTGTAATGTTAAACTAATTTCATACTGATATGACATTGCTGACTACAACAATACAATTTTTTATTAAACACTTAGAAAAGATATGTTCTGTTTGCATCTGTAATATAGCTGGAAGTTAATAGTCCATATCAACATACCCAGCCTGATATGGCCATATTAGACTGACTCGTTCTGAAAAAGCCATATCTACCCGATGATATGACTATTTCAGCCTCGAGTATGATGGTAACTCCTGATTGGAAGTACATGGTGTATAAATAACAAAATACCGAAGTTACTATCAATTTATTTTCTGCATATTTCGACAACTTATGTCTCATAAGTTCAGATCAAACCAAAACATTTAGAAGTCCATTAACCGAAAACGTGTAAAAGCTGATAGAGAACAAATAACCAAAAGGATGTTTATATAGGAGCCAATGCATGTGGGAGATAGTCCTTAGTTTTGAACAAAATATTGTAAAATTTATATATTACAAATTTCAATAAAATTGGTTTTCGGGTCAGCAACAAAGTACTGACTGCTGGGTTGGTGAATACCCTCGGGGACTAACAATCCACCAGCAGAGGCATCAGCCCAGTGGTAATAAATAGTAAACTACCGAAGTTACTATCAATTAATTTTCTGCATACACTAAAAAATAAATAAAAAGGGATATTTCCAGTTGTGGACATGATGATAATGCCCTCCAAAATTGTGAGTTTAAATCGCAGACTAAAAATCTGTCTTTTAAATCTTTTCTATGCTAAAATCCATTAAATTTGTCTATCTAAACAATAAAAATCCATTTGAAAGGACATGATGAAGTAAAATATTCAATAAACAGAACTATTTTGGTTTTTTCTAACGATTGGGTTTAAACCTTACTTTTCAAACATTATTTATGCTAATATTAATTAAATTTGTATATTGCAACATGGAAAACCTGTTTTGAAAGGGTATTGTGAATAATAATAAAAAAAAAAACACGTTTTGCTTTGGTTACTTTCAAAGATTGAGTTTTAACTTCAGACTAAATATTTTACTTTTCAAACCTTTTCAAACGTTGAGCGCTTAATCGCTTGTGCACATGAAACAAATCTGTAAGTGCGCACATAGATGGAAGTGAGTGGCCGTATAAGCTCCTTGTAACTCATCACGTTTCGCGTCAATATACGAATTGAACGGCTGACGACTCGTTCCGTGAATTGACTGGTCGCTGACTGACCCAAGACGAACAGCTTACGACTGACTGAGGCAAAGCCGAATGGTGAATCGAGTACTAAAGGGTGTTACAGTCTCAATAAGAAATATTTTAAAGGTCGTTAAAACTGGCCTACTTTAATTATTAAAGGTCTTGTTTGTGCGTCCAATTGTCGCATGCATAATCCCTATTCTGAGTAAAACGATGTATAAATTAAATATGAACCTAACCGTGAGTCCAAAAAAGTAAAATTCAAATATATTCAAAAACAAAACTAACGTGTGTCTCACGTCATGGATGTGGAATCGTCAACAAACAAAAAATTAACTGGAAAAGTGTTCTTACAATCGCTGTCATGACAAAATAAAACCAACAGAAGGCAATCATAACATAAAAACAACCGTATGGACCTCATCGCTTCAATAGTAAGAAAACTTGTCATAATAATGCATAGATATACTTTTGAAAAATAAATAAGATGCATTTGCCACACATTCAGCCACAAGTAAGAACAATGCGAAAATTTTATATGTTGAATGTTAAGGATTGCCAGGTGTATCTTATTTCCATGCAGGGGAAAGGAAAAGTAGGTTCTATACCACTGCATTGTTATACGATCAGTCTATTAGAGTTATTCAGCTAGTTCAAGGTTACGACCAGAAAATTTCCTGACGGTCTTCAAATTTCATTACAAATGGTTTGAATAAGAACATTTATGTGCCTGACCAGTGTGCTGTGGTTGGCCTGTGAAAATTGTTCACCTACTGGGCGCTGTTTCCATTGAAGTCGTTCTGTTTATGTTCGACAAAATGGATAGGTCTCGCCAAAGTAGATCCTCTTAAAACGTTTACAACCAACAACATACACTACGATTTCAATAGTGCAGGTTTGTTTTGCCGATCCTAATACTTTTTTCTATTTTCAATGTCTACTTCCTGTAAGTATATAAATACTACACAATGTCAGTAATCTAGCCAAATGACTTGTACTTTAACATAGAGAACCTTCACCTACAAATCGTCACCTGAGAATTATAATGTTTTATCTCGCATTTTTGTAATTTTCGGGAATCTTGAATCAAAAGTTTGAGGTTGGAATATTTTATCATATCAACATGTGGATGCACAAAAACCTGTTCATTATTTAGAGTTTGTTTAGAAGGATGTTTTAAACCATAGTTTGCTAGACATTTGGCTGTTATGTGTTCAATTTTTCAAAAAGATTGTTTGGAGTTAGAACATTTTCATAATATTTGGTATGAATTTTTTAAAAATTAAATTGTTATTGCACTTAGAACATTTTAATCTGGAAAAATGTGATAGTTATGCTTTAAAAAGAGTAGGAAACAATAAAGCTTTTAATTGTTTGTTGAAGAAGGGAATGATCAGAGGCTAGATTGTGGAACAGCAATCCTTTATAAGAACTTTAATGCTGGAAACTCAAGCATCAACAATAGGAAAAGACAACTATCATCATCTATCGACATATTTCATTTGTAATAACACAGAAATTTGATTCAGAGAAGTTCTGTCTCGTTCAGTTTACCACATAACCTTTTAAATATATTAAATAGAGTATCACAGGCCTTGCCAATAGCTCATAGACTGTATGAGATATAACTAAATACAAAACTCACTGTAAATTTTGCTTCTACATATTGCCATTTCTACAATGTACGTCTCTTCAGTGCAGATTAAGTCTAAACATTTGGAAGACCATAAAATAACTTAAATGATCTAAATGGAAAGCAAAATCATCTAAGAACAGAGCTTTGCATGATGGAGATACTAAGGTAGTGCCGATACAAAACTGACCATTGTAAAGTCTTGGAACAATAATATTCTACATATATATCAAATATTTACTTTATCACAATCTTTTTTAAAGGTCACAGTTGACATGGTTGACATTCCCATTGTCATAACCCATAAAACGTTAATTTCAATAAAAGCATAAATAAATCACAGAAAAAGAGTTCTGTGGCATTTAAATGATCACATCCTTTTATAACAATTAATGAAAACAATTACACACTTCTTGGTTAAACACAAAATCAAAAGAGGAAGCATCAAATGTTCTCTTGCTTCAATAAAGAGAGGTAAAAGTTCATTTTCTGGTAAATATCACCAAGCATTTGTGCTTTTTCCTATTCCATCTTGATTATAAAATCTACAATCTATGTCTCTGTAATATTGTCCAACTTGGTTATAAAAAAGTCTTCAGATAAACTATCAGCACGGCTAAAATAAAGACCACTTAAAGTTTTATAATTGTTTCTTAAACATCCAGAACTTCTGATAAATTGAGTTTAAGACCAAATATTTCAACAAATACTATTACATTTAAATCTTGTAAAATTGTAGCAACTGTCTTGGCAGTAATTTGGTTGAAGGACAAATAAAGCTGCTCTAATTTTGTGCATTTAGAAATAACATGACAATCTATGTCAATTAAGTTTAAACATTCACTCAAATTTAAAAGTTAGATAGGAACTGCAAAAAATATGTACATGAAATTTCACACCTGGATAAGTCAAGCCACACTAAGTTTTTGGACAAGCTTAGCTTGGTTGTAAAATGAAAATCAAGGTTGGCAATACTACCACTATAAAATGAACATAGCCAATCTCAAATGAAGTAACTTGAAATATTTGAGTATCTGAAAATATATGCCAGGTCATTTTCTGTAAGGAAAAGTGGTCCTAGGAATTCAAAATTTCTCCACAATACTGGTGTGTCTCTGATAATGTTAAAAACCCGCTTGCACACTCTGTTTATAGTCAATAATAAATCATTTATGGGGAAAAACTTCAGAATATGAATCAGTGGCAGATCTGGAAGGTCTGTAACCAGAATGGTCTTTAAACAGAAGGGATCTGGAAGGTCTGTTACCAGTATGGATCTGTAAAATAATAGAATAACTAATGTAAATAAGGGAATATTTTATTAAATAATTAAACTCAAATCCTCAAAAAACCTTTAGTACTATATGCAATTATTAAAAATTATACTGTTTTATCTCCTTGGAACTTGGAATTGTACTGTTATATATCCATTTTTTTATAAACAGCATTCACATTAAAATAGAACAACCATCAAACTATACAGGAAAAGATTATTTAAGTCTTCATGTGCATTTTGATAACAATTATATTTGATTTTAGAGAGTACAAGATGTTTAAAAAAAATACAAAAGACACATACCTCTTTTCCATATTTAAAATTGCAGCCATTTGTTAATTCTGGTCATATGTCCAAAATGCACGCAAGCGATTGGCTGTGGAGTTACAACATTATATTATTAATTTTAATCTTAAACTGGAGTTATATCATTTCAATATTGTGCTGTATGCATATAGAATGACAAGTTTGGCAACCTATATTGAGTGTGGAGATAGAACATAGTGTAAGGATTAGTCTAGTTATTTCAGTCTCATCTTGACCACAAATGGAGATAGAACATTATAATTCTCAGGTGACGAAATTTAAGTAAAAAAGATGATACAGAAATTTTTGTAAAGAAAAACATTAAAAGAAATAGATTACATCATGAAAGATCCACATATGATTTGAATGAAATGGTGTTTCAATTTGACTGAAATGGTGTTTCAATTTGACTCATTCGTATAAGAATTTCTTCTAAAATAAGCATTCATACGACTAAGATATGCTTATTTTTAATACATTTTAATTTCATAAAGTTGAATCCATAATTCTTGTATCATTTACATGATATTTTAATAATTTCAAGCAGAGGCAAAATTCACAGGTACTTCGGTATTTTGATATTTAACCCAAACTGTAGACCCTAGGCAAAAATGTTCTCAACAACAGAAAAACAAACGCACCACTTGTTAAATGCTGCTTTTCCCTCTAAATATTTTAGCCATTTTGGCCCCTTTTTATTTATTTTTCAAATTTCAAATGTCAAGAACAAGCAAGTCGATTTGCGTCACATTTTGTTTTCATTTTAAAGTCACAGCAACAGTTAATTTTGAATGGGTATGAAAACAGAAGTCAAAGATATGCTGTTCTTAGAATTGGCTTGTCCGGAAGTTGTATTGTCTACAGTTACAACAACAATAATGTTCATATAATTTTAACCACATCTTACAGGTAGGAATAGAAAGGTTAAAAATTCATAAATTGTGATATTTTTTTGCATTTTTGGTAAACAGAGTTTTTGATAAAAAGAAATTGAGAATTCAAAAATGTTTCGTTTTTTTCAGAATTTTGTCTCCGTAATATGTGAAACAATGTTTGAAAATTTCAAGATGTTCCAACAAGTATTTTGAGAGATATTTGCTTTTGAATTTCAAGGTATAAAGGGAAACAAGAATGTTGCTTAGTTCGACATCTCGCAATGAATTCCACCCAAACCTGTGCTAGGGTCCGTCTTGAACTTACTGTGAAGTATCAATAAAGCTCATTGTTGAAGGCCTCATGGTGACTTCAAGATGAGGAACAACAATAAAAGCGCTGTTCCATTGTTTGTTTTTTCCAAGTATTTGTAGATCTTTGTCTCATGTGCTTTTACTCCATATCCCTTCCTTGGTTATTTCCAAGGTAAAGCAGAGACATATTTTTCACTTAGCTATCAAGGAATCAAATGTTCCGGTTTTGACTTAACTCACTGTGTTTTATTTGTTCAAACTGAACAACAGCATTTAGAAATTATGCCATTTTTTATTTTATATAATTTTGACTCAGATTATTTCACTTTGACGTATCTAAAATGAAATAAGATGTTCAATGCGTACGTCTAATGATTAATGCAAAAAACTTGTGCAGAATGAAAAAAGTACAAGAATTCATTTAAAAAGAAAAAAAAAATCAAACTCCATTACATACAAGTATGTAATGACGCAGTTAGGTCAAATCAAGGTCACAGTATATGTTTTAGAATAAACACCATAAAATAAAAGAGAAGGCATAAACTAAGCATACAATACTGATAAAGGATTCACATTCTCTTGAGACAGTTATTTTTATAAAAAGAGGATTGTAAATGCTTTTCTTTCATTCTTAAATACAATTTAAATTTTGGACATTTTGGTCTACTGTAATAGAAAAAGAGTTTACAAACTACTAAAATGCCATTATTTGAAAAAAAAATGGGCAATATAAAACACAACGATAAAAACAAATGGCAGCAGTGATCCAAAGAAATCTTAAAATCAAATATAATTAAAATACACTGACTCGATTATAGGCTTAAATGCCTAATTTACTTCCCTTTTTGACATACACTTTTCGGTTGTCATGATACTAAATAGACTCTGGGAGTTGATCGGAGCGAATTATTTATTCGCTACAAAACAGTCAAATAATGGAAATCAAAGGGTGACCTTTGACAAAAGTAGAGTCGATTAAAGTATTAACAGAATAGAAAGAGTTGAAAAATAAATATGAGACTTTTACCGTGTATTTGAAAAGACTTTCCTTCATGTGCTTCATTGTTAATTTAAGAACGGAGTTTTTCTCTCCCGTAGTGTGGAGTCCGAAAAAAGAATCCCCATGTGAAAGATTCTAATTTTGGTATTTAATTTTTGTGATTTTCAACTGTGATTCTGACCATCTACTTAAATCCCATACATGTCATGATTTTCTGATGCCTAGTTTTATTGCAGTGGACTCAATATGGTTGATTATATATTGCGACTGTCTTCTATAAGTCTTTTTTGACAACGGGTGGCAGCAATTGTATGAACACTTTGCAAGTTAATTTCATGCTTGTTGACGATCTAACGTCAATGAGTTAATAGAACCATAGATGTAGCGTTGTTGGACAATAAGCAATAATTTTCGCTCAGACCTGTGGTAGGGCTGTCTTGAATTTAATTCGAGGTATGGACAATGCCTCATGGTGACTTCAAGATGAAGAACAACAATAAAAGCGTTGGTCAATTTTTTTTTTACCATGTATTTGTGGAGATTTTGTCTCATGTGCACTTACTCCAAATCTTTTCATTGTGTAATTATTAATGACTGTTAATAACATACTTAATGCCTTAATTTTAATGACAGTTTTGTAGCATGTTTAACAACCATGGGAAATCGGCCAAAGTTACAATACATGTCACAGCAATAAGTATAAATATTCCTAACGATCCGATAGCTTTAGAAGAAGGACGTGAATCATCTGCACATGTTTTCTTCCGTATTACTGATGACAGCTGTGTCTTGTCAACTGACAAACTTTGTTTCAATTCTTCTAATTTTTCCTCTAAACTTGCAGTTGTATAGTTCAGATAGTGTTGAGGAGGTGTACACTCACATGATGATGACGTAGAGGAACTTACTGAAATCACAACATAAGTATATACTACAGTAAACACAAAAGATAAAAAGGGTAATTTTAGCTGTACAGATGGTCATATCCATAACTTATGTTTCTTAAATACAGATAAAAATGAAAAGCAAAATTGAAAATTACAAATCAAAACAACGTGAAACATCTGATAGAAAAAGCCAGTATCAGGCAAGGGCAATTAAACGAACTGCCGGTTTAACCCTACCGCTGGCTTTTGGTAGTGCCGGTACCAAGTTCGTCTATCCCGAGTTCCTATCGTTGTCTACGTTTGACTTTTGTCTTTTTAATGTTTTTCTTTGTGCGGTTTCCTCGTAGATTGTGGAATGTGATTGTAAATTTCGGCCATTGTAAGTGTTTCCTGTTATCTTTGCTATATTAATGCCAATTATTTATATGGTAGGTTCCCCGACTCTTTAACCAACTAAAGGTTTTGTAGTCACAGCCAAGGAAGATCGTATGACAATTTTGTGCCTTCCATATGTGATGGTTTTGGCATTAATATGTACCGTTTTCAGGGGATTTGTTTAGAAAACCATGCACTTTGGAACTTCTAGCTTGATAGTGGACATTTAGTAATGGGTAGTTTTGAAGTAGATTGTTGAATCAGTTGGTATCAATACTTGTTCATCAAAACATTTTAGTGTCACAACTGTAACTAGAGGCTCAGAGACTGAGCCTGTATCGCTCACCTAGCAAAATGCTTCTACGCCATACACGACTAAACAAGATGTTTCCTTACCAATGGGGTCAAATGTTTAGCTATGTTCTTCATTAGCACCCATGTTTTTTGTCTGATCCTATTGAAATGAATAGTTTTTGCAAAGGACCTTCTATCGAAAACATTTCGGCAAACTAAGTAAAGGACATTCCATACATCATTCCTGTAAAGTTTGGTTCAATTTACTTCAGTAGCGTCAGAGGAGATAGCAAATATATGCTTTTCCCATAGGGTCCCATGTTAAACTATGTTCTGGGCTGGCGGCCATGTTTTTTCACGGATCGAAAAAATGTGGGCAAACTAAGTAAAGAACCTTCAATACATCATTCCTGTAAAGTTTGGTTCCATTTGCTTCAGTAGCTTCAGAGGAATTAGCAAATATATGCTTTTCCCATAGGGTCCCATGTTAAACTATGTTCTGCACTGGCAGCCATGTTTTTTCACGGATCGAAAAAATTTCAGCAAACTAAGTAAATGACCTTCCATTTACCTGTAAAGTTTGGTTCAATTTGCTTCAGTAGCGTCAGAAGATATAGCAAATATATGCTTTTCCCATAGGGTCCCATGTTAAACTATGTTCTGAGCTGACGGCCATGTTTTTTCACGGATCGAAAAATTGGCAAACTATGTAAAGGACCTCCGATACATCATTCCTGTAAAGTTTGGTTCTATTTGCTTCAGTAACTTCAGAGGAGATAGCAAATATTTGCTTTTCCCATAGGGTCCTATGTTAAACTATGTACTGCGCTGGCGGCCATGATTTTTCACGGATCGAAAAAATTTCGGCAAACTTAGTAAAGGACCTTCCATACAGCATTCTCGTAAAGTTTGGTTCAATTTGCTTCAGTAGCTTCAGAGGAGATAGCAAATATATGCTGATCCCATAGGGTCCCATGTTAAACTATGTTCTGCGCTGGCGGCCATGTTTGTCCACGGATTGAAAAAAAAATTCGGCAAACTAAGTAAAGGACCTTCCATTCATCATTCCTGTAAAGTTTGGTTCCATTTCCTTCAGTAACTTCAGAGGAGATAGCAAATATTTGCTTTTCCCAAAGGGTCCCATGTTAAACTGTTGTGCGCTGGCGGCCATGTTTTTTAACGGATCAAAAAAATTTCGGCAAACTAAGTAAAAGACCTTCCATACATCATTCCTGTAAAGTTTGGTTCCATTTGCTTCAGTAACTTCAGAGGAGAAAGCAAATATTTGCTTTTCGGATAGGGTCCCATGTTAAACTATGTTCTGCGCTGGCGGCCATGTTTTTTAAAGGATCGAAAAAATTTCGGCAAACTAAGTAAATGACCTTCCATACATCATTCCTGTAAAGTTTGGTTCCATTTGCTTCAGTAACTTCAGAGGAGATAGCAATTATATGCTGATCCCATAGGGTCCAATGTTAAAATATGTTCTGCGCTGGCGGCCATGTTTTTTCACGGATCGAAAAAATTTCAGGAAACTAAGTAAAGTACCTTCCATACATCATTCCTGTAAAGTTTGGTCCATTTGCTTCAGCAGCTTTAGAGGAGATAGCAATTATATGCTTTTTCCCATAGGGTCCAATGTTAAATCTAAATTCAGCGCTGGAGGCCCTGTTTTTTGGCGGATCGGAAAAAATTTCAGCAAACTTAGTAAAAAACCTTCCATACATCATTCCTGTAAAGTTTGGTTGAAATTGGTCCAGTGGTTTCAGAGAAGATAGCCAAAATGAGAAAAGTTTACGGACGACGACGACGGACGACGACGGACGACGGACGCCAAGTGGTGGCAAAAGCTCACATGGCCTTTGGCCAGGTGAGCTAAAAAGGAAATAGGAAAAATGAAAGGATATGGAGTGAATGTACATGTGACAAAATCGCACACGATACATAGAGAACTCCAGTTTATCAGTTTATCAAGCATTGTTCCGAGAGCACCTGATATCACCTGATGTCACTTTAGCTTTATTGGAGTTCACACTGTAAGTGCCTTAGCTTTGAATGCTGTATTTGATTACCGTGCTTTGTGGTTGTCTTATGCGTTTCTTTTTCTGCATTCACAGTAACTTCGGTATTAAGTTATTTGTTACCACCGAGGGTATTCACCAGCCAAGTAATCAGTACTTCGGTGCTGACCCATTCTATTTGGAACCTTGCAATATCTAAATTTTTGTAAATTTTGTTGAAAGATAAGGAGTATCTCCCTCATGCAAAGCTCTGTCCTTAACTGATTTTGGCTTTACATTTTGATCATATTGGTTATTTGTTCTCTATCAGATTTTGAGCATCTTTGAGTTTATAGTCTTCCAAACGTTTCGATTTTATCTGCACTGAAGACACATAAGTTGTCGAAATGCGCATATGCAGAAAATAAATTCACAGTAACTCATAAGGAAGAATCGGCGGTATTTCATTCATGAGGTGAAATCACGCAACCACGCCCCTTTTTGGTGAATTACTTCCCTTTATTAAAGTACTTCTCAGTGTTCTGGATTATTTTCATACTACCACCGTCTTTTTTCTAAAAGTACTGTATTAATGTTATCTTCCGTGATGAAAAGTTTTTGTTGTGGGAATCTTAAAACATAGAAATTGTGGTTTAAACCCGTCTGTAGAAAGATTTCCCATCGCTGGAAAGCTTGGAATTACACATTTTCAATTTAATTTTTTAAAAGGGACAATTGTTTATGAATCTACGTGAGTTATATTTCACAGTCATATGCGGACAAATTTGCTAAATATTTATCTTTGATGTGTATTTTTCTGTCAAAGATAGCTCCTACAGTCAAAATGTCATGATCCCGCTTCGAACTTCAAACTTGATTGGCCGAAATTTTCATTATTACATAGGGAATAATACATGGCAAAATACGTATCACATGCCGTATCATCCCGAGTTACCAATATCAGCACGAGGGCCTCTGGCCCGAGAGCTGATATTGGTCGAGGGATGATACGGCATGTGACACGGATTTTGCCATGTATTATACAGTTTATCATATATTTAAACAGAGGACTACTAATCCGAAAAATACTGTCAAAATTGAAATCGGTAAGAGAAAATGCATTTATTTTGTGAAGAGGAAAATTTCAAAATGGGCGGAAAGGACTAGAAGTTTTGGACTAAATCTAACATGTAAAGGAAAAAGTTTGCTAGAATTTTTAACTGATCCTCACAAAACAATTTCACCCCAAACCAACCTTTGTTATCCCCCCCAAATTTTTTTTGCCCCCCAAAAAAAATTTAACCCCCGAAATTTTTTTTCATAAAAAAAAAAATAAAATTGAAAAAATTTTTTTTTTCGAAAAAGGGTATGTGATAAAGGGTAAGCCATGCGATAAAGGGTATGCGAAAAAGGGGTAAGCCATGCGATAAAGGGTATGACGTCATAGTGTGAATACGGAATGAACATCATGCACTGTATCACATATTCAAAATGTCTGTATTTATTACTAAACATATGATAAATAAAAGTATTTATGTATAGAATAGACGTAAACAATGTGAAGGATCTTGCTAGATGCGGACAATTATGTTCTGAAGTGTATTATTAGATAATTTTGCAAAAATTCGATATCTCCCCTATGCAGTTCAACTAAACATGGCCGACAAGCAAGAGTTACAGGATGGCCGCTATGCAAATTAGTAAAATACCCCTGATTCTGCCATATGTTCGGTGTTTAGTTATTTGCTATGTCTATGGACATCCATATTTTTATATGTGTCTGATTGTGTATGATTCTTTCCTCATTAATATCTCTGTCATCATAATTTTATGTTAAGAAACATATCCCCTATCATTTCAGATTTGTGTTGATGCTCCATGTATTCAGGGAAAACAGGAAAGACACATAAACACTCAACTGTAAAATTAAAAATTTCAGGTTTGTACAGTCGACCGTACTTGATTTTACTATTTGGTTGGTCCAATTGTCCTCTATCGATATGATTAAAGAATGTTTAATTTTGGACGATATAATAACAGAGGGTTTAATTTTGAATTACCAAACTTGTCACGACTGATCATTAAAATTTCATGTCCTCTTGAATTTATTGGTATTTCCATTACTTGTCTAGTTAATAATGTTAAGAACAGACTGTATTGTTTCTTACCGGGTTGTGTTGTCATATCTTCAAAGCCTACAAAGACAAAACATATTTATGACTTCTACCATATGTAAATTTTATGTTTTATTTGTTTGCTTTGAATGTAATCAATTAATTTCCGATTGCACTCCATTCTTTGTGAAATAGCTTGAAAAAAGTGAAAAGAAATTGCCTTACTCTTAAAAATTTGAAGCCGTCTTCAGATGAAATAAGAAGCATTTCTTTAATCTTGCATCTACGTTTACTTTCATATCTTTTTAATCCTAGCTTTTACTGCATTATATTTTCCATGTCACACTATTTGTTTTTTGCCCTTGCAAATTTTGTGATTTTATCATAACCGAGAGAAGAAATTTTTGAAATTGTTTCTGTTTAACTGTGTATGACAAGTTTCTACTTGAGAAATAATTCACGGGAGCGTGAATATATATGGCGATTTAACCACGGGTTGACCCTTTATGGCAAATATTTTACCCAGAGCGTATGCGAAGGGTAAAATATAGGCTTAAAGGGCAAACCCGAGGTAAAATCAACATATATTCACGCTCCCGTGAATTATTTCGATTCTAATGTGACACTTACAGGGTACAGAAGCGATGAATTCGTCTTTGTGTTCATAGGTGAAACAACCATTTTAACCCTTAAGTATAACGTTTTGTTCATTATATGCTCATTTTTACCACCCCAAACTTATCAATTGATATGTAACTATCTTGCAATATTTTCTAGAGATGTTGTGTGATGAGAAATACCACAATCATTAAGTAACATTCCGACGATTTTAGGCCATCATTTTAAGAAAAGAGAATACGAGGGATGCAAAGCAATCTTCGCATTAACATATGCCAGACAAGAAGCAACACACATTTCCTACTATTCCTATCATACATTAGAACTAGACCCCTAGATGCTTTGTTTTTGGGTCGTTTTAACCTGGATATGGGATGTTGTCTCCTTGACATTTACCCCATTTCCTTTCTTTTTCATATTAACATATGCCAGACAAAAATCAACACATTTCCTACTATTCCTATTTATACTTACAACTGAATGTAGATTTATTATCATTTCCATTGTCGACATTCGACTTAACTTCAATGCTGCCTGAAAAAAAAGTATCAAGTTTATGAAGAGCTCTTGTCTACAGTGATTTCGTTCCTGTTGATATCAAAATAAGGTGATTGTTATTACGGAGAACAGATAATTTATTTGCTACGATTAAGTATTTACAATACCAACAAAATGGAAATGCTTATTATAAACAAGAAAAGACACTGAAAATATTTTAATCTTTTTGCATTTGAGAGAGGTGCAAATGTAACAAACTATAATGTATATTAATGTTGTATTGTATAGAATTTCGCGAAAAAAAAAAATGGATCAGATGGAGCATAAAAAAACATTAAAATTCTGGCCAAAAATAGAATCCTATGACAATTTGCCGTTCCAGAAACTGATGAGTTGTGGGTAGTGAATCATTGCATTTGAATTTTTTGATGTACGAACTATTGATTTTCGACAAATCACGTTAAGTGTTTTACGTTCTTAACCAATCAAAATATTTTGGTATACGCTCTACCCATAATGCTTTAGTTTCTGAAACGGCGAATTGTCACTTAGCTTAGTTCTAATGGCTAAAACAATTCAGAACACACGATCTATTGTTTCACTTGTGATCCCTACTGGCAGGTGCTTTTGAAGATGCAAACCTACTTAAAAAATTTTATGCCCCCGGGTCTTAAGATCGGGACATATTGTTTTGCGATGTCTGTCCGTCTATCTGTTTGTAATTTTAACCTGGCTCATAACTTTTGAACCAGATGTGATAGGCCCTACATATTTGGTATGTATATTGATCATGTAAAGCTGAACACAAAATGCATATTTCACCAAGTTCATGTCAAAGGTCAAAATCTATATTTTGCTGTAGCTCGTAAACTACAATGGATAGAGGCAGGATATTCTATTTGTGAAATGATCTAATGGAGCTTAGTAGAAATTCACAGAAAAATGTGATTCAGGCAAGAAAGTCAAGGTCACTAAGTTCACATTTGAAAACTTTAACAAAAACGTACAAATCACTGTTAGTCCCGAGGGTATTCACCAACCCAGTAGTCAGTACTTCGGTGCTGACCCGAAAACCGATTTTTTTAAAACTTGCAATATTTAAATTTTACAAAATTTTGTTTAAAACTAAAGAGTATCTCCCTCATGCACAGCTCTGTCCTTAGCTGAATTTTGGTTTTTCCATTTAGATCCTTTTGGTTATTTGTTCTCTACCAGTTTTTACACGATTTCGGTTAATGTACTGCCAAAGGTTTTGGTTTTATCTGCACTGATGAGACATATTTGTCGAAATGCGCATATGCAGAAAATAAAATTAACAGTAACTTCAGTAGTTTTGTTATTTATTACCACTGGACCGATGCCCCTGCTGGTGGACTGTTAGTCTCCGAGGGTATTCACCAACCCAGTAGTCAGTACATCGGTGCTGACCCGAAAACCGATTTTATTAAAACTTGCAATATTTAAATTTTCAAAATTTTGTTTAAAACTTAGAAGTATCTCCCTCATACACAGCTCTGTCCTTAGCTGAATTTTGGCTTTTTCATTTAGATCCTTTTGGTTATTTGTTCTCTACCAGTTTTTACACGATTTCGGTTAATGTACTTCCAAATGTTTTGGTTTTATCTGCACTGATGAGACATAAGTTGTCGAAATGTGCATATGCAGAAAATAAAATTAACAGTAACTTCAGTAGTTTTGTTATTTATTACCACTGGACCGATGCCCCTGCTGGTGGACTGTTATTCCCCGAGGGTATTCACCAACCCAGTAGTCAGTACATCGGTGCTGACCCGAAAACCGATTTTATTAAAACTTGCAATATTTAAATTTTTCAAAATTTTGTTTAAAACTTAGGAGTATCTCCCTCATACACAGCTCTGTCCTTAGATGAATTTTGGCTTTTTAATTTAGATCCTTTTGGTTATTTGTTCTCTACCAGTTTTTACACGATTTCGGTTAATGTACTTCCAAATGTTTTGGTTTTATCTGCACTGATGAGACATAAGTTGTCGAAATGTGCATATGCAGATAATAAAATTAACAGTAACTTCGGTAGTTTTGTTATTTATTACCACTGGGCCGATGCTCCTGCTGGTAGACTGTTAGTCCCCGAAGGTATTCACCAACCAAGTAGTCAGTACTTCGGTGCTGACCCGAAAACCGATTTTATTAAAACTTGCAATATTTAAATTTTACAAAATTTTGTTTAAAACTAAGGAGTATCTCCCTCATACACAGCTCTGTCCTTAGCTGAATTTTGGCTTTTCCATTTATATCCTTTTGGTTACTTGTTCTCTACCAGTTTTTACACGATTTCGGTTAATGTACTTCCAAATGTTTTGCTTTTATCTGCACTGATGAGAAATAAGTTGTCGAAATGCGCATATGCAGAAAATAAAATTAACAGTAACTTCGGTAGTTTTGTTATCTATATCTTTTCAACCAGATAGGACCATCATATATGACCGATATATTAATCATATAAAGTTGAACATCGTTATGCAAATTTCATTAAGGTCCAGTAAAAGGTAAAGGTCACAGAGGTCAAAAATTAGATTTTGCATTTAGCTCATTAATTACAATCGCAAGAGGCTTGATATTCTATATGTGAATAGATGTAATGGAGCTTAGTACAAATGTCTACTTAACCATACTTTCTGGTGTATATTGCAATGTTTGCATTAATTTTGTATTGTAGACATGATTGCTACCGGTGGCATAATGTTTGATATTTTATATGTGAATAGATCTAATGGAGATTAGTACATATGTCTATTTAACCTTACTTTCTAGTGCATTAATTTTGTATTGTAGACATGATTGGTACCGGGGCATAGTGTTTCACAAACACATCTTGTTTGCATGAGAATTTCAAATGGTTAATGTGTTCTATTCTTTTTTTAGTTATTTCTTTTGTTACTCTTTTTTTTTTACAACAAGATAACATAATTTATTTCAGAATATTGCTTGTTACAAACCTTATCAAGAGTCCAAGCCTCTCTTGATGTACCCTGTTACACTCCACTGATAGCCCAGGGGAGCTATCAGCTGTAAAATTATTTTACATTAATATTATATAATAACAATTTAAGTATAAACGTACACATTACTTATAATTCACCTATATTTTTCTTAATCGTGACGAGCAAAGAATTATTTTTTTGATATAATTTGTAATCAAATATCCTATTATATTCCCTAGTAAAAATTTGGAATACATCTATATTCTTTGTTTTCTGTTCAGACTGATAGTATGACTTATATATAGCAAAACCAATAATTGTTATAAAAAAGTTAAGACAATAATAATTTGGATCAAATATTTTATAGCCAAACACTAAGTGCTTAAGATTAATCTCAAATTCTAATTTACTTCTTCTCATCAATTCTTTAATTTGTTGCCAAAATTTTTAGGAAAGGACAAGTGAAAAAATAATGTTTATAATCTTCTTCACAATTGCAAAAATTACATATATTATTACTACATATTTTCCACTGTTTCAAAAGTTTTTTAGTTGGAATAATAAATTGTAATAACTTCCACCTGAAAATTTTAAGTTTGTTTTCTGTTAAATACACAAAAATAAATTCATAAAGTGAATTCAAATTAACATCTAAACTTATTTCTAAAACTTTAAACCATTTCTGTATACCAACAGAACGTTCTAATTTTTTATTAATTAATGCATTATATAACAATTTGTTAAACAGTTGGGAAGTCTCAATATAACGGTTTTTCCAAATAATTTTATCTTTTTGTATATTTACAGTACTTTTGTAAGATGTCGTTATCTGAACTTTTTCAATCCATTCTTTTGGAATCGATTTTTTCAAAATGTTGAATTCTGCTATCCAGTTTGATTTATTTTTTAGTTTTTCTAAAATCACTTTGTGCGAAAATACCCCAAAATTATTTAGAATATCATTAACATATATTATATTGCTTTCAATCCAATTTTCAATTAATATGCTTCTATTTTTAAATTTAACAAATTTATTTCCCCAAATAATTTGCTTTCGAATATCTGTAAATGTCACTGGAATCGATGTTTGACCTCCGCCAGTTAAGTTCCAACATATAATAATATCTTTATACAAATCGGGAATTTTCTTAAAATAATCTAAAGTCTTCAAGTCATCAAGATTCATGTTAAAAACTAAACTATACTGACTACTTGTTTTAAGGTATTTGAATGGAATAATTTTCCAACTCGCTAAATTGCCACTAAGGAATCTTTTTACCCAAGAAGCTTTAAGAGCCATAAAATAGCTTTTAATATCTACCATGTTCAAACCACCCTTTTCATATGGACTTATCATAAAATTTCTTTTAACTTTGTCTGGTTTATCATCCCATATAAATTTAAAACATTCTTTTTCAATTTCTTTTTGATATATCTCTGGAACCTTACTTACACTACCCACAAAAGTAAACAACGGTAAAATTAATGTTTTGATTATAAGTATCTTTCCTAAAATAGATAGATTTCTCTTCTTCCAAGAAATAAACAAATGATTCATTTTTGTTATCCTACCCTCCCAATTCAATTTCAAACATTCTTCTTCATCGTGTCCAAAATATATTCCCAAAGCTTTAATTGGTTTATCTGACCATTTAATCCAAGCAATTTTGTCTTTACATGTTTTTAGTTTGCCTATCCACATTCCTTCAGTTTTGTTTCTATTTAAAACCAAACCAGAAAACGAACCAAATATTTCTATTTCATTCATCGCTGCAATAATGTCTTCTTTATCAGTACAAAATAAAGTTGTATCGTCAGCTAATTGAGAGATTTTAATGCTATGAGATTTCGCATCTAATTTCACCTTTATACCTTTAATATTTGTATTATTTCTGAATCTTAAAGCCATAATTTCAACAGACAAAACGAAAAGAAGGGCAGATAAAGGACACCCTTGTCGTATTCCACGTGTGTTTTTGAAAACTTCCGACACCCACCCATTATTCATAACACATGTTTGTATATTTGAATACATAGTTTGAACCCATTTAATAAAAGACTGATTAAATCCAAAATGTTTTAAGGTGTTTAGCATGAATTCCCATTCAAGAGAATCAAACGCTTTACTAAAATCTACAAAAATTATCGCACCTTCAATTTTAAAAGTATCTGCATAATCTATTATATCTTGAATTTGTCTCAAGTTAAATCCATTATATCTGTTCTTCACATAGCCTGTTTGGTCCTCATTTATAATTTTAGGTATAACTCTTTTGTTACTCTTGTTTTGCCCATTGAAGAATATTATTTTTATCCTTCTTGTCAGTATACTGTCTTTACAAGAATGGGAAATCATGATTTATTAGAAATATTTTGCAGTTCTTTTGGGGTAATGAAAAACAAACAATCGATTCGGGAGTTTAAGTTGGCAACAGAAATTTGCCATTATGAAAGATATTTTAAGTAAACGTTCCAAATTCATCAACCAATAAACATCTTCTTTGATTAAGAAATAAAGAAATCAATTGTGCTCATAAATTATTGGAGAAGAGTATTTCTTTTAGCATGTTGGACAAAATTACTTCTCTCACTTAAAATTTAAAGCGACCTATGAGCTCTAATTTCTTTTCGTTTGCCATCTCGACTTTCACACGATTTAAATCATTTGAGAAGTTGACCATTTTTTAATTTGTTGATTACGTTATCATATACTTACTTATCTTCCATGGAGTGAGATAAAATGATGATCCACTCTCCGTCCAATTGTAAACGTGAAACTTGTACTTAGTACTGAAGTTGCCATTCATATCAGCAATGTAAAACAAACATGAATAATTCGTAAACGTTGCACCAACACATGCAAATAGACTTGAACAATTGCTAAAACACTCTATTTCCGTGGTTGAAGAATGAGAAACTAGATTAAATTCTGTGTCATTTGACTGAACTGATACATTGTGATAAACTGTGGATAGCTTTGTTCCCCAATCTGAAAATGATAAAAGTAAATGATAAATTTTGGCGATCAAAGAAAAAAAAACGTAGAGACAAGATAATCATTTTTTTTCAGCAGATATTTATACTCCCGCTTGAAAAGTGGGTATATAGTGATGGGGATGTCCGTCCGTCCGTCCTTCCGTTACACCTGGGGGTACCCATCTCTTATCCGCTACTCCTCCTGAACCAGTGAAAAGATTTTCATGAAACTTTAACACAGTCTTTATGACATAATTGAGATGTGCACCTCCTATTTCAGAATTTTATTTGATTGATTTTTGGGGCTTCCCATAGCAAACATGGACTTAACCATTACGTTACAAGTGGGTACTCATCTCTTATCCACTACTCCTCCTGAACCACTGAAAAGATTTTCACGAAACTTTAATACAGTTTTTATGACATAATGTAGATGTGCACCTCCCATTTCAGAATTTGATTTGACTGATTTTTTATTTCTGGATTTAAATGGGGTTGCGGGGGTATTTATTAGTGAGCTATGCTCACAGTTTTTCTAGTTCTAGTTGAATTTAGTGTTGGGAAATTTATTTCTAATCCAAAATCAACGAAATGAATATAGATACTGTACTCGAGTAGCTGTGATCTTGTTAGCCATGAATGTCCCCGCTCGTAAATCTCGTGATTTTCGAAAAAAAGAATTATTGAAATAAAATACGTAGTGCACATCTAATGTAATTTCGTTAATATATAAGTTTCAAGAAATTCAAATCCGTGGTTTAGGAGGAGTAGTGGTTAATAGCTTTTAGCATTGAACTAAAATGATAGAGCCTAAAACTAGTAAAAAATCTGAAAAAGACAATAACTAGAAATCAACTACATGGTGATCATCTATAATTATTATATGTAATTAAGTATGGGCCGGGAAGAAAGACGGACGGGAGGTAGGAAGGAAGGAAAGATAGACAGACAGACATCATGGTCACACGAGGGGTACTAGAATGGGTGCGTATAAATTCAACGACAGTATCATTTCAGCGACTATCGTTTCAGCGACATTTTAGAGTAATTTCGTATATCATTTCAGCGACGTCTTTTCTACATATCATATGTAAATTCAGCGACATCAAGTTTTTAATAAATTATACAAAAAGTATAAAGTGAATGGATATAAATTTCACATCAAAATAAAAAGTAATTTTTAGAAAAATGTCAACCGGACAGTACCAGAAAGAAGTAGTTTTTCTTGAAGACTCAAATTCAATATCAATGACTTTTTTGACCAATACTTTTTCTTTCTTAATGATACCCAAAAGATTATTACTAATCGATACGGATAAAAAATAACACATAAATAAATATTTATTAAGGATGGTCACTTAAGATATAACTCATGGCAGGTATATGGTTATTAGAAATTTAACCATGGGCTGGGCCTTTATATTCGAATTTAACCCAGAGCGTTAGCGAGGGGTTAAATGTACGAATATAAAGGCAAAGCCCATGGTTAAATGACAATAACCATATACCTGCCATAAATTATTTCGATTCTAATATGACAAAAAAATGGAATTTTCTATTCTGAAGCAACCTAAGAGAAAGCAGATTTGCCGCCTCCATCGTTGTCTGTGTCTATGACGTCACAATACACAATCTGGTGTTTTCAAACAGATGCAAGTTCAAAATTCAAATCGAAAGCAAAACAATACACAAGTAAGCGAGAACCGAACCGTCTATCAAAAGAACGAACAATCCATGGACAGTGGCGAAATCGGACACACCAAGAAACAAGGACACCACTTGACTACAGGACAAAAAAAAGAAAAACGAAGACCCACACACAAATGAACAACACGGACCCCATAAAAACCCATGGATGAGATCAGGTGAACCGGTAGAGTAAGCATCTCCTGCTTCTTATAAGACACCCGCCGTGTTGAACATGTCAACTCCGGTAATAAAGTCGAATTACGTGTCTGAAAGTCATGATTTAGTTAAAAACTGTTCTAAACCTTTATTTCCTTCATAAACTATGACGAACAAAATTAAAAACATTGTTGTTTTTCATCCCGTTTACTCATATTCTGATACCATTTGCGCATGTGCGAAATATATGGTTATCGAATATTATACTGGTGACGATTAAGAAGAGCCATGTTAGAATCCTCAAGTTTATTTTATCAAGGATTTGAAATAAATATTTCTATTTATTAGAATATGGATCATACATCATTTTAAGCAAAAAATATTGATAGGTCAATGTGTCCATTTTTTTATATTTAAACGCCTAAAATTTTGGCGGGAAATCGAACTTCTCTAGACTTCAGTCACTTTGCATTAATGCAATCAACCTTCGAAATGCAATGAAGGAATATCAAGAATTTCATCAAATTTTGTTAAAAGTCTATTGAAGATGCATGCAATCATATTTTGGAAAGAAAAGTGGCGTTCAGTGGGCAAAATTTTCTAATGCATCAAGATGGATAAATTCAGAGAATTCTGAAAGTCAGAGACTGTTTCAAAAACCTGAGGAGTGATCATCCTTAAATTAAAATTGAACATAGACATGGACATGTACAACCGCCTTAAGATAAGAGCTCCGTCGATTTCTAACCGTCAATGACCAATCAACTGAACACCAGATGAGGGAATTACAGGAACAATTCTGATTGGATTATATCTCACGGGTCGGGTATGTACCACTCATAGCATACACAGGCACAAGCTGCAATTACTTTAGAATCAATTTAAGGTTGCGGATTTTTTAAACAAAATCGGAGTTTTATATGATTTTAAAATGAAAATGAATTTTATGAACAATGAATTTTGACTTTAAAAATAACCTACTCAAACTCCTACTTCTACCTACTTATTGTGATAAACAGGGCAAGGGGTGGCGTAATGGGTGCCATATATTTTTCACAGGTAAATGTCGCTGAATTGATAAAATATAATGTCGCTGAATTGATATGCTTTTTGTCGCTGAAATGATAATGTCGCTGAAATGAAAAAAGTTCGAAATGTCGCTGAATTTATCATCTCCAGTAGTTCATATGGGAAAAAATCTGCGGTTTTCAAAAACACATTTTTTGAAAACCGCAGATTTTCTCCCATATTAACTACTACTGGTGTATAATCAAAAAAATTTGCGGTTTACGATTTTTTTCTACAACGCTTGTAACTCTGATTAAACAGTCTAGAAGTAAAAAGTAGGTTTTACTCACATTTTTTTTTCTACGTCGTTTTCGGTTTAAGCATCTCATAAGTAAAACAAAAAACTTATAAGTTTTACTCATTCTCCAACGCTCAATACTTTGTTTTAACCTGTTTAAGGCACGAATTATAAACTCTATCATTTTTATATAAGAAAGAAAAATAATAATCCAGTAATAAAAAATGTTTAGAGGAACACAGTTCTGTGATCGATATGAGTATTGTAACTTTTAACTGGACACTCCCATAAGAACCCCACAAAATGGGCAAGCACAAGTCAAAACGGATTACAAATTTAGCATAAACGATAGGGCTTCGTTTTATGACTGGTACAATATGGGTATTTTTTATCAAGTTTAAAGTAGATAAACTAGCTGACGGAGCAGCACCAGATAATGACACAGTATCTGTTATTTCAGATGTAACAAATTTTCTTAGTCAAATGACAGTTAGGCAAAACGGAAAAATGGTGTACGACTGTAATAATTTATCTTTAGCAAATCACGTCAAATCATTGCTTACGCTCTCAGACGGATATGTGAATAGTCTAGGAAAAAACAGCTTTATTTACCCGGATAACATAGCAACCACTGCTGATAATACAGGGTTTGCTGCAAGAACAGCGTTAACCAATGCACGTGCAGAGGTAACAGCAGAAATACCACTGAACAGATTTTCGTTTTTCGCCTCGTTAGAACAAAATCTTTTACCCCCAGCACAGATGGGAATAACCGTAGAAATAAACAACGACAATTATTTATTATACAAGGCCGATGGTGCTGATGACGGTAGAGTTGTAATTACACACTTTGAACTTTGGATTCCCAGACTAAAACTAAATTCTGTTGGTTTAACAAATGTACTTCAGAATTACATGAAACCAAGACGGTGGACATATCTAAGAGAATCTATTAACACTAGTACCTCGGTTCAATCAGTTGAAGGGTCGTATCGTATTACAACAGGGATAAAACACCCGAAACACGTAGTCATATTTTTACAAAGGAGTGACAAACATAATGATCGAGAACAAAATCCTCTGTTACTTGATACATTCAAAGTAAACGCAGCAAACACAAATTGTACCCTCCTGACAGCAAGATTAGAAGTTGGTTCTTTTATCTTTTACCCGGAAACGGGATATAGCTCGACTCAACTCAGTAGAATCTTCATGGATGCATGTAATTACAAACCTAACGCAAGCAACGACTATGACACCGGGAATATGCTTACCCTTGCTAACTTTGGATTACTCTACGGATTAATCTATTTTGATTTGACTTACGCAGACGAATCGGTGAGTATGGAGAACACATCCTTGACTCTGCATTACAGACTAAACATACCACCAGCTGCTGCCTAGCGAATCTTTGCCCTTGTACTGAACGAAAAAGATATAATTTTAGACACAATTGGAAATGATATAGTAATTATCTAGGTTAATAAAAATGAGTAAATACGTTAACTATAGTCTTGGTTTATCCGAAGGTCAGAGAAAGAATTTAGCTAAAGCATACAAAAACACATTTTGTTTAACATTAAGACTAACAAACAATCAATTAACAGGGGACTTTCCTATGGCGTTAACACAAACACAAATAAATAAAATACAGAAAGCAAAGGCCTCTGGTACTGGGGTTCACATAAGAATTTCAAAGACACAAATGACGAAGCAGTCACAAAACGGAGGTTTTCTTAGAGCACTTGCTAAACTTGCACTTCCGGTCATAAAGACAGTGGCATCTAAACTGTTACCTGCTCTTGGCATCGGAGCGGCCTCCGCTCTAGCTGAAACCGGGGTGAAAAAGGTGTTTGGTAGCGGTGCCTACGGCAGTTTAACAGCAGACGTACCACACAACAAAATCACCACCCTCTTACAAAAACCCTACGTTGACCATCTAACAAAAACACAGAGAGAACAATTGCAGTCAGCACTCAAAAAGAAATCAGGAACTGGTCTTAGAATCACAAAAAGACAACAAACCGGAGGATTCCTTGGTATGTTAGCCATTGCTGGCCGGCCTAATGGGTTGAACGCCCGGGCAAAGGACTACAAGTAGACAGCGTACGCAGACCCTACGTCATGCAAAAAAAATTGCCTACGGCAGACGCTTGAACCGCTAACTAACTTTGATATTTTAGACTGGGTTGATAAACTACGTATTACCTCTTTCAGGGTGGTTTATAGTAGGGAAAATCTACCACTAAAACGAAACAAGAATGAGTGCGGCGTCCTTAATTTAGACGATAAAAGTGGTGCCGGTACTCATTGGGTGTGTTGGGACTTCCGTGACAAAAGAAATATTTACTTTGATAGTTAGTTTCACCACCACAAGAATTTATATAAGAAGACTATATAAAGGGTAAATACAGATATAATACAGTTCAAGACCAACACAAACTAAGTGTTCTATGTGGCTACTTCTGTCTATTCTTTCTACGAGAAGCACAAGAGAAAGACATCTACGACATAATGTACAAAGACCTTACTGCCCGCGGCAGTCCGACGGATACAATAAAAAATGAAATACTATTAAAAAAGTACTTCAAAAAATGAGCTACTGCGTAAAAGAGAAAAATGTCACGGAGTCTCTTTCTCCAAAGGTCGTACAATTAACCAACGGTAAGTTCATAGAATACAGCACGTGTTCCAGCTGCAAAATCACGAAAACCAAGTTTGTGCGCGGCACCACCGCAGGCGGTAATCTTGACATACACAAGGTCATTAAACCTGTAATTCCGAAGGGCGGAATTACTCTCCCAGGAACGAATTACTGTGGGCCTTATAATTCACTAGACTTACCCACCAAGAACAAATTAGATAGGGTTTGTAGGAGTCGTAATCTTTGTTATGATGCGCAGATCGACATACAAAAATGTGACAAGAAGATGATGTCTGACCTAAAACAAGTAAAACCATCATCAGTCGGTGAAGCTGTAAACAAAAAGATAGTTCAGGGTGTAATAGGAGTAAAAAGCAAACTGGGACTCGGTGTTAAAAAAAAAGGAGAAAATAAAGTGGACAGACAAACTAGCCGAAGAACTACATAAGCAAGCAAGAAGAAAGTTCCCTCTCAGACAAGTAAGAGTATCACATGTCGATGACACCTGGAGTGCAGATCTCGTAGACATGCAAGCTTATTCCAGAGATAACAAGGGGTACAAATACTTACTAAATGTGATTGACGTATTCAGCAAATACGCTTGGAGCGTTCCACTAAAATCAAAGACAGGACAAGAAGTGGCTATCGGATTCGAGAGCATACTAAAAGAGGGAAGAACTCCAGAATTACTATGGGTCGATCAGGGATCAGAGTTTTACAACCAGAAGTTTAAGAAACTCCTAGAAAACTACAAAATAAGAATGTACCACACTTTCAATCAGGGAAAGGCTGTAGTAATAGAGCACTTCAATCGCACACTCAAAGGTAAGATGTTTCGCTACTTTTCCGCCAATAACACCTATAATTATATCTCAGTACTTCCACAATTAGTAGAGCAGTACAATAACACGAAGCACTCGTCAATCAAAATGAAACCAGTAGAAGCAAGCAAATCCTCCGTTTACTCAGATACGAAGGAAACTAAGACTAAACCAAAATTCAAACTAGACGACAAGGTCAGAATATCTAAAAAGAAAGGCACGTTCGAAAAGGGTTATACACCCAACTGGACCGAAGAGGTATTTACCATTTCGACGATCCAGTACACAGAACCAATAACTAACAAGATCATGGACTTGAATAACCAGCCAATAGAAGGAAGCTTCTACGAACAAGAACTCCAGAAGACAGACCAAGAGACATATAGAATAGAAAAGATTATCAGACGGGATCACAAAAATAAAAGAGTATTTGTTAAATGGAAAGGGTATTCAGACGACTTTAACTCCTGGATTCCGATGTCGGACTTGCAGTCTCTCGGACATAAATAAAAGAACAAGGGTCATTATTCCACACCACTTTATATGCCCACCGTTAGAATATTATCGGCTGCCGCAGGCACTCTTACTGCCCTGTAAAGATCGGAAGGGAGACTATTAGGACATATCGGATCGTCGTCAATATTCCAATCGTCGTCTGTGAACCATTCTGGATCGGTTTGTTTCTTAAACATTATTTCTTCTATAAATTCATTCATCTTTTTTAACTGATTTTTATCATATATATTACACTAAAACTTAATTTCGACTTCGATTACATTTAGTGAGGTCATAAGAGAAACTAGCCAAACGATTCCGGTTGGGGCTATAACTCCAAAGGATATTTCGTCGTTCTTTTTAAACGTCGGATTCATTTTTATCTCAAATTGATTATGACCACCGATGGATTTTCTGGTATCTAGAATTTCGGTGCTAGTTATTGGTGTCGTCCCTTTTTTGTAACATGAGATGTACGGAGGAGTGCCTACGGCAGTGTCTACGGCAGTATCTTGTCTCATACCCCCGACGCACAAACGGACAGTAAATGTGGGTGTACACTTATCCTTGAATTTTATCCACTGCTGAAACCCATTCCCGGGTGAGTGTAAGATCTTTCCGTTTATAACAAATGGTTTATCATAAGTCAAGTTGTTGTCTGCCGCAGGCACTGGAAGCCCCATCGGTATCGGAGTTACACGAGGAGCAATAGGGTACGTAGACATACCGAATAGACCGCCCAGAGAGTAACTAAAAGTATATCGTGTTGTGTTAACCGGAGGACTTAGATATACATGTTGGTATTGTTCCTCCGGGGTTAGACTAAATTTTCTTACCCGATAACCTGTTTTTCCTCTTATGCTAATCATCACATATTTAGCAATATAACCCAGGTGTAATTTAACTTCTTGAGCCCCATTAGAAGGATTAACGGAATACTCTTTTTTCCATTGTCCTAACTTCCCTTCAGCCTGACGAAGATCACTTCCAAAATCATTCCAAGTATGACCTTCTACGAAACACGCTTTACCATTTAGTTCAATGTCGATATTGGCGATTATCTTTTTTTTATATAGACCTATAACATCACGCTCGTTAATTATTTTATAATCAGTAGCTTCGTCACCAGTATAGATAACGTTAGTTCCTTCTTCCGAGAAATCTAGTTCAGAACCGCAATCACGGATAGAATATTGAATATCTAACGCACAACTCTGTAGGAACCAGAGCAACGAATGAGTGGGTTTCTGTAATTCGACCACCGCAATCCTACTATTCCCGCTTAATTTCATAATTGATCGATAGAATGTAAAAAGAAGTGAACAAGTAGCGCTATTTCTTATTTTCTTGATATGAAAAAGTGTTATCTTGACCTTATTATCTGTACTTACTCTTGTGAAAGATATTTCCTTTGATGCGCCCAATTGATCTATTTTCAACATGATCTTAATTTGGTTATTAGTTACGCGCTCTTCTGACGACTCAAATATTAGATGCGCACCAAACAAATAAAGACTGCCGTCCGTCGGGTTTAGAGTTAGTTTCCAGTTGTCGAGATCCTCCTCTATATCACCGTTGATATAGGAATCGTCCGTTAACCACCTGATTTTACATTCGTAGACAATTTATAATATCCGGGTTTCACTCTTGCAAGAAATGATGCAGCTTTCTTTTTCTCGTACTTCTTTCCTCCTGTTTTATTGAAAAATCTCCTTAATTCTCTATTGCTATCCTGAATTTTAGTATCTATTTCACTTTTTGTATAACCCTCATAATCGGCTAGCTTGGCGTCTACCTCAGTCTTAGTATAAACAGGGTGTAGCTTGGCGTCTACCTCAGTCTTAGTATAAACAGGGTCTAGCTTGGCGTCTACCTCAGTCTTAGTATAAACAGGGTCTAGTGCATCAAATTTAACGTCTACCTCAGCCTTAGTATAAACAGGGTCTAGCTTGGCGTCTACTTCAGTCTTAGTATAAACAGTACTTATTTTATTCTCAAGTTGTGATAGGTGAATTGGTCTTAGAAACTGTCTGTGCAAGTCTTTTCTTAGTTCTCGTTCACTTGCAGCAACAAAAGCCTTACTAGCAAACTCCGCCCTAAAGTTCCGTTTCTGTGTGTCTATTTTCTGCTGCAGCGACTTCTTGTTTACCCCATAGGTTGGGTCATCTGAGTCAGTCTCGAGTCCCCTAATATACTACTTATTCATGTCCAGGTCTTTACGCGCTACCACAGGAAAGAAAGTATCGCTTATTTGCTTTATTGTTGCTACGTGGTCGTTGCCGGAACCGGGTGAAAGACCTGTGATTTTTTGCCCACCCATTCTAAGTCTTGTCCTTTACGGAAATATCTATCTAACTGAGTCTTGCTCGCATACTTACTAGCACTACATCAAAATTAGTCTCCGTTTGTCCTACCGTACCTCCTAACACCGTCTGAGATATTTCATTAAATATACCCATGTTTACTTTTTATATTAGGAAGATAAAAATGTTAAACGAACTAAAGGATCTAGCTCAAAAGAAGTCAAAAGCAGAGAAAGCGGTACAGGACTTCAAAATGAAGAAGGAAGAAGAAAAAATAAGAAAGAGTGTACGGTCTGATAAACTTGAGGAATTCTTTGAAGCAGTGACTAAAGCAATTCAAACAATACCTACGCCACCAGTACCTACGGTATTTGGTCAACTAATTCCTGTGGATCAACCTGTTCCTAATATTATGGATACACCGGTACCGGATACACAGGCACAGGTACAACAACCGCAGCAAGCAGAAGAATCAGAAGGAGAGGAACAAGAACAAGAAGAACCAGGACCATCAATGGCTCAGGAAGTACTGCTAACAAAACCTATTTTAGATCTCAGTAAGTATGATGCTGAGAAAGTACTAGAAAACACTGACCTGAGTAACAAAGAGAAGATTACGGCGTCAAAGGGTATGAACAGTGAACTAGGAAAAATGAAAAAGAATATGAAAGATCCATATATAAAAGAAATAGACAAAATCCAGGAAAAAAAATAGAGATTTTCGCAAGAAATTGCAGGGGAAAATCGGAAAAGCTTTAGGCACTAAGGGGTCATATAAAATAGACACTGATGGTTTCTTTTCTGATTTACTGTTAGATTTAGAACAGCTTTTTGAATATAATAAGTTGTATGGTCTAGACAAAAAAGGACAACGAGTAATTCAGGAACCAGTTGATGATGATTTTATTGACTTAGTAACAAAGAGATACAATCCTAAACAAAAGTATTCTGATTCTGCAAAGCATACGTTCAAAAAACTTGTTACTCTTTCGCATCATCCTCTAGTAAAGTCAAGTGGCAAATACAAGAACATTTTATGTTATGACTCAACAAAGTTTGTAGATCGATAAGGGCTTTTAATTGCTGGTATCGAGGCTGGTAACAACAACGACGAGTTAATAAACAAGGGTATAAGCATTCTAGACACTCTTCTGTCAAATAAAAATATAACAAAAGAACATCACGAAGGAATATATAGAAAATATTTCGAGTAATAAAAAATGGAACAAAAGATAACACTTTCTAGTTATGCCGGCGTCGGAACCCCTTCTGATTTTGTGACCCAGTTCGAAGAACCCTTGGTACTAGATAAGAATGAGCAGTATGTTTTTGGTTTGTCCCAGATAAATAGTATGACTTATAGTTGGTATAATATTTCTGAGTTCTATGGTAACAAGAAAATAAAATATAGTCTTGATTCTAAGAGTGTCTTTGACCCTAATAAAACATTCAAGGAATTAACATTTGCTGATGGTAACTACAGCTACGGGGACATGTCCACTTATATAGCAGAATTTATTTCGTTAAACGATAAAGTCGAAGACAGTCCAATAAAACTAGACTTTGATCTAACGAGCTTTAAGGTGTTAATTACACTAACCAAGGGTGCGCAACTAGACTTGAGAGACGGTAACTTTGCCGAGTTAATCGGGTTCGACAAGAAAATAGTAAAGGAGACTGAATACGGTAGTAAATTGCCTAACATCACTAACGGGATAGATAGTATTTATGTTCATTGTGACTTAATCACCAATTCCGTTGTAGGCGGTAAGTCGGGTGACGTAATCTACGTCTTTAGTACTGCAAATCTAACTCGTAGTTACCCGTTCGAGAGAACACCAATATCATATAGGATATTCGAGAGTAAAGAAAACAAGGATTGACTCGATTCGTGTTTGGGTGACCGACGCAGACGGCAGAAATATAGACCTGAATGGTGTTGACACCAGTTTTACTTTTATTCTGAGAGAAATATAAACGGTAAGAAAAAAAATGAGAAAAGTATATAGTAAGGAGTTAGGAACATACATTTTTGTTGACCCGGTAACGAGAGTGCCTACGGCAGTGCAAGGTGGTGGATTATTCGACAGCATATTCAGCACTGTCGTAGGCACTGCTGCAAAGCAACTGGCAAAAGAGACGATAAAGAAATCTGCCGTTGCAGCATTAGACACTGGGAGTAAAAAACTTTGGTGAAAAGGTGGGAGAGTATGTAGCAGATAAAATAGCACCAACCGCAAAACCAAGTGCCTACGGCAGAGCCTTCGGCAGTGAACATGTGCCTACGGCAGTGCCTTCGGCAAAACCAAGTGCCTACGGCAGTGAATATGTACCTTCGACAAAACCAGGTGCATTGATTAAAGAAATAAAAAAATATTCCAACGACAGCGCCGCATCAAAAATTGGTCAACTGTTAGGTAAGGGTATAAAAGCAAGAATTAATCGCCTATTGTAGATAAAAATCATACTATAAAAATGGGAAGAAGAAAACTATATGAGACAGATGCTGAAAAAAACAAGCCCATAATGAACATCAAAAGAAATATTATGCTACACACAAATTTTACTGTGATGTGTGTAATAAACACCTTTGTATTTCTGCCAAAAAATATCATATTAACTCTGCGGCTCATCGTAAGAGAGTTGTAGAATAAAAAGTTACCTAATAAAAAATCATTTTATTTAAAGAATAAAAAATCATTTAAAAGTGAATGATTTATAGAATAAAAAGTCATTCAAAATGAATTACAACGAAAAAAAACGGAATTAGAACGTGTACTATTAGTCGTCCTCAAGAAGAATTAACCAGCGATGAGGTACATGAAATATCAGAGTTAATAAAAGAAAGACTGGATCACGCCGTTTCAGACGGGTTTACTAATAGCGCTGATGTACTAGTAAAATTTGTCTATACTGGTAGTACACCAAGTTACAAATATAATACCACCAAAAGTATGAACTCGTTTCTTATAAGAGAGTTTACTGATTTCGTATCGCTCAATCAACAATACGTATACCTTTCGTTACCTCCGAATGAGGATTATATATACGAAATCATAGGAATTAGAATAAAAGTAGTAAAACCACCCATTGGTGGATGTTGGGACCATAATTATTCGGAAACAATAACAGATGGGGTTAAAAGGAAACGCCTATTATCAACTAATAATAACTGTTTCTTTCGATGTTTAAAACAACTCAAACCAGATTTTAATCCTACAATCACTGTCTGTGATGAGATACGAAGAGTATATGGGTTAGCTCCTAAAACACCCGTGCCGGTGCCAGTAGCGTGGGACATAATAAAAAGGTACCAGATACCTGTTGGTTTATTCTGTGAAGAGACAAAAGAACATTATGATAAAGAGCACCTCACCACCATAGAACTAGCCGGGGGTCATTATAGTCTTATTATCGGACAAGAAAAGAAGAAGTGTTCGTCTTGTGGCGATACGTATTTTGGCGAAAAACATACTTGCCCGGTTGTTTGTTCTCGTTGCGGGACTAGATATAAGAAAAAACATAAGTGCAATGATAACACATCTGGTTATTATCAGGCAATAATAAAAAAACGGTAGGTATTTGAAGAGAAGGACAACAAAGAGTAAAGAGTTAAACCCCAACATAATTCACTATGATATAGAGACTTACACAAAAATTGTCGACGGTCATAAGGTTCATACCCCGTATATCCTAGGATTCGTAGAAAAGGATGGATTTTGTTACTATGCAGGTGATGATTGCGTTGACAATTTTGTACGATATCTGGTTAACAAAGCCGTAGGCAACAAGGAGTTAGTTGTTAATGCTTATAACGGAAGTAACTTTGATCACTACTTCTTAATTAAGAGCATGAATAAATTAGGATTAGCTTCGAAAAAAATATCATGAACAATGGAAGCATATCGGGTTACAAAACAACGGCAGTAGAATACCGAAGGAACAAAGCACAAGA